>JASTWP010000156.1:0-214695 GCA_030770255.1 Temnothorax ravouxi
ACGCGCTACGACGTTGCTCTTGACACCTTTCGCTTTTTTACAGTCTTTTTTACCATCCACCCTCAATGCGTACATTTTCGCCCTGAGTCCGACGAATTCGGTCATGATCGCACCGTTGTTTTCATCTTTTATCAAGCCCGGCACCTTCTTGTTCTCGAGCGTTATACCGTACGGGTTGTCGATCGCGTAATCGCTCGTGTCGAATTTAGCGATGTTGCGTTTCATGTCCCTGTACACATCCTCGCACTTTACGTGATATATCAGACTGTCCGTATCGGTGTACATAATTCTACACATGTCTTCATACAGGGGAAACATGTACTCGTAATGAAATTCGTACAAACAAACTTTCGATACGTCGAGAATGCACATGCCGACGTAAATAGGTTTGTTAAATTTAACTTCGAGTTTTCGCAGTTCGACGGCTATCAGATTTTTCCGAAAACACGCTCCTGCTATGAAAATTTGGTTTTGAGATCATTGCCTCCGCGCCGTATCTACCGTCCCACTTTGTCAGTAATTTTACATCAACGTGATTGCGAACGTTTTCCATCGTTTTCTCGAAAACCGCGTTATTCATCAATTTATATAAATTTTTCTCGAAATCGTTTTTGGCCAGTGTTCTAAATTTCGTATTGAGCTCGATGTAAGTGCGGAGCCATGGAGATTGAGCGAATTGTAATACGCGATGTATCTTTGTGACGCCAAGGCCGTGGCGCGTGCACTGCTGTAGGTTGCGGTAGTGTGTGACGTAACGCTTCTTATCGTACAGCGTGGCGAGAAGTTTGTCCTGCCGTTTGCCGGGCGGTTTATCGCGCGTCGGACAGAACGGTAGGTCAGCGTGCGCGTCGTGTTTATACTGTGGATACTCGAGATCGACTTCGAGAATGTAACCCTTGGGCGAATCCGAAGCGATCGCGCTAAACTCGAAATTCGAAACGTCTTCGACCCATCGAAAATCTGCATAGGGCAGTGGCTGACACATCGCCCAGCCGTACAAGTTGTTTACATCGAAATACTTCAGGTATGACGTCGGTTTTGACCGATCGTAAGATCGCATGTACTTGTTATTAGCCAGCGCGTATCTGCCGGAACATTGACTCAAACCGCCGCGTATACCGCGTTCAATGAACATAACCATGTCAATGTCGGTGAGCAGTTCGAAATTTACGCGAGTATGCTTCAACATGGCGTCCCATGTGAAACCTGGCAAAGTGTAGTAGTACGCGGGATCGAGTCCGTAACTCGCTATACAACTGTCGCGGAAATTTTCAAAAACGTCGGCCAATAACAAGACATCAGTTTTGAGGTAGAGATCGCTGTATTCGCCCAAGGTTCGAACGGAGAACCGCTGCCAGACGTTCGCGGCGTGCTCGTAATCGCTCTCGGATACGGTGTCACCGGTCAAAGAACTGTAAAACGATTCGCGCGATGGTGAACACGTGTCGTCCAGCTTGTCCACACAATCCACGTATTCGTACGGAAATACGCCTTTTCGCGTCAAAAGATCAAAATCCTCGATCGATAATTGTGAAAATTGTGAACGTACAATTTTTAACTTATCTCCGCATAGAAAAGATGCTAATTTATCGAGGCTGCTGCTAAAAAATTTATACGAATCGATAAACCGTAATTTTATGTCGCTTCGAAAATCTGATTTTTCTGCGGTATCTTTAACGTGTTTCGTGAACGATGTGTATTTTTCTTTCGTGATTGGAAGCAAGTCTACGTGTCCTTCGTACGCCGTAGCTATTTCCGTGATAATAAAATGCGCGTCGTAACCCGATAAATTATGAAAAATTATTGGAATGTAATGCGAATCTGTGTAATTTAGATTACAGTTGGAATGCGCGGGACCTCTATAACGACCGGTCAGATGACAATGATCGCGTACTCGCACGTCGTCTGGCTCGAACGGTTTTTCGCAAATGTGGCAATGCGTCGCGCTGTGAAATATCTCCCGCTCGTCTCGCGTTAATTCCGTCATGCGAACATTACCGGATAAGATAGTCTTTACGTCGTGTGCTAAACGTCTTAGTTCCTCGGCGAACCACGCGACGCAATCCTTATCGCGACGAAACTGATACGCGGATAACGAGTCGTCGTACGAGCACCGCACGTAATATCCTATGCTAAATACCCGATGATGTTGAGACGTGTATGTGGACGTTGTCGTATCCGCATCCGTCTTCTCGAGGGTACATTCCAGGTCGGCGTACACGACGAACGGAACTCGTTTCTTCCTGCTGTGATTCTTGAAACTCAGCCACTTGTCGTCCTCGCTCGGTAGTCGGATGGCACAGTTGTTTATCTCTCGGCAGTCTACTCCGTGGGCTTCCAATTTCTCGCTCGATCTAAAATAATGTAAACAACTGCAAAAAGAAAAAGACATTTTTTAATTTTTATATTAAAAATATTTTATAATTTTATTAAAGAAGAGTATAGGTACTCACCGATCGCAAAAGTATTTCCGACCATTATGCCTGCTTAATTGCGAGCTAACGAGATGCGATAGGTTCTTTATCCACGCGAAATGTCCCACGTTGTCGTCTCGCGGGTCCTGCACGTACAGCAAATTGACGTGCTTTTCTCTCTTCAAGTCGGTGAGCCATATCGGGAGAACGTTCGGCGTCTTCTTTCCCTCGATGGCATACACATTGATGGATATATCGTTGAGTCGTTCGAACTTTTTAATCTGTTTCAAAGTCACTGGAAACTCAATGCCTTGTAAATTTAATATATTTTTGTAATCAGGGTACGAGGATTCCCGATATGTATGATCCTTGACAGGATACAGCGCGGCAACCACCGACCACGCGAAGCATGCATTGTCCATCGATTGCACGTTGATCACCGCTTTTTTCGATTTAATTTCTTGCGGTAAATTGATGTAACATCCCGCGCGCAAAGGATTGTACTTGTTTACGTTCACTGTCAAATTAAGTATACGCGACAACGCCCACCCGCTGTCGCGTTCCTGAAACTCTTCGAGACGCGATAAAGTAGGCTCGATAACGTGTTGCTCGTACCACTCGCGCAGATCCGTCGCACGAAAGAGTTCACGGTTTCCCGTGCTGACACTTTTGTTCGCACGTTTGTCACCCGTCACAAACTCACCGTTGAACACAGTGTTTATCTTTACACTTGCGTGTCTTTGCACGGCGTTCCGCACACGATCGAGCACGATGACTTCAGCGTCTTCGAGAAATTTTCGCGGTTCGATGTAATTGATATTTATCATCGCACCGGTCAATACACGGCTTTCGAACGCGGCATCGATCTCTCGCCAAACGAGTCTTTCCGCGTTATCAAGAGACACGGCAGTGTCTCGTGTCAAGTACACGCGGAGCAAGACCGACCGTGACTCTTTTACGCGACGCGACGGGTTGCGAGTAAACGAGATGTTGAGATCTCGATAACGAGTGAACGGATCAAGTTCTAAGTAGGCTTGATCGATAGTTGGGGTCAAAATAAAGGGAGTATCTCCTATATAATTTTCCGCTACGTGCCCTATGAGCGGAGATATTGCGACGCAAAGTCCAAATGTGGAAATTTTTTAATTAAGATACTACTTCTAACGCCGACGTCTTATGACATATATATATATAAAAAGGGGGAAATGTCACTTTCACTTTTTCGACGCTGGCGGCGCAGGTATCGCCAGTTCTGATATCGCGCGCGTATTTCGAACGATCTAGTAGGTGAATTAAAGGTCGATAGACTTATCGGTCAGGAGGAAGATTTCTATTTAGGTAAATTAGGTATATATATAATATATATTGATTCTTATGAATCAAGCTTAAATTCGATGTTTAGGGTTGCCCATGACATATGGTTGCCCAGGTTGCCGATGACGAGGTCCAGATAGTGCGCTTAATAGTTTTCGGTGTCCAGGTGAATCATACGTTGAATTCGATGTCTAGGTGTCCCAGGTTCCCGATGACGTGGTCCACATAGTGCGCTCCGTAATTTTCGGTGTCTACGTGTATTAATAGCTTGAATTCAATGTCCACGTGTCCCAGGTTGCCGATGACGGGATTCAAATAGTGCGTTTCATAGTTTTCGGTGTCCAGGTGTAATCGTACGTTGAATTCGATGTCAAGGTGTCCCAGGTTGCCGATGACAAGGTTTACATAGTGCGCTCCGTAGTTTTCGGTGTCTACGTGTATTAATACCTTGATATCGATGTCCACGTGTCCCAGGTTGTCGATGACGGGATTCAGATAGTGCGCTTTATAGTTTTCGATGTCCAAGTGTAATCGTACGTTAAATTCGATGTCAAAGTGTCCCAGATTGCCGATGACGAGGTCCATATAGTGCGCTCTGTAGTTTTTGGTGTCTACGTGTATTAATATCTTGAAATTGATGTCTAGGTGTCCCAGGTTGCTGATGACGAGGTCCAGATAGCGCGCTACGTAGTTTTTGGTGTCTAGGTGTAATAATACCTCGAATTCGATGTCTACGTGTCCCAGGTTGCCGATGACGAGGTTCACATAGTGCTAGTTTTTGTTGTCTAGGTGTATTAATAAATTTAAATCCGAATGCAGGACACGTAGATATCGAATTCGAGGTATGTACACGTAAACACCGAAAACTACGGAGCGCACTATGTGGAACTCGTTATCGGCAACGTGGGACACCTAGACATCGAATTCAACGTATTATTACACCTGGACACCGAAAACTATGGAGCGCACTATCTGGACCTCGTTATCGGCAACCTGGTTATGGGCAACCTACTCATCGAATTCAAGCTTGATTCATAAGAATTGACTTAAAAATTCCCTAGCGGCAGAATTAAAATTATGTCGTGACATAATAAAAATTCGCTAAATTAAAATTATGTCTAGACATAATAAAAATTGGACGAATAATAGTAACCTTTCGAAAGTAGAGGTTTTAAGCTTGAAATGTAAATTTTATTCATTTTTAACAAAGTTACAGCTGCTCGAATTTTGCTTATCTTTAAAGATAAATTTAGTGTTCCTTCAATTTTTGTGAGAAATGTATAATTTATTTTTACTTAAATATTATTAATTTTTATGTATTTGTTGTTATTGCTAATTAAAAAATAAACAATAAAAATGTTTTGCAGATTCTTGCTTAACACTACAAAATAGGTGATATCAGTACAAAATTACGTTTTTCAAAAAAGGTAAAAAAAAGTGCCAAGTACACGCAATGTATTTTGTAAATTCAAAAATTTAAGTGGTTTATATCTTTTTCACAAAAATATATTATCTAACTTAACTCAAGTGACATGTATTAAAAAAAAAAGATGTGAAATCTTTAATTTCTTCTAACGTAAGTGGTAGCTTCATATCTTTTTCACAAAATTATATTACCTAACTTAACTCAAGTGACATGTATTTCAAAAAAAAGATGTGAAATCTTTAAATTAAATTGCGCCAATTGTAAAGAGAATATGTATATTGCTTTGAAAGATAATTGTTATGCAACTACTTTAAAGAAATAAAACCCAAGTGGTATCTTCGTATTTCTATTCAAGGGTCTTCCTATTCTAAACCCAAGTGATAATAGCTTCTTAATTCTCTTTAACAAATTTTTAATATTACAAAGAATCATTTTAATTACAAAGAATTAAAGAAGTAACGGTACAAAATAAAAATATTTAATTAAAACAAAATAAATAAATTTTTCTTGTAAAAAAACTTGGCGCTGCTTTTTTACTCCTGTCGCATTCTTCCCTAAATTATGTTTATTGTTTTTTATTCAATCAAAAATCTTAGTACTAATGTTTAAATTGCAAAGTCTAGCAGCGCCAAGTTTTTTTACAAGAAAAATTTATTTATTTTGTTTTAATTAAATATTTTTATTTTGTACCGTTACTTCTTTAATTCTTTGTAATTAAAATGATTCTTTGTAATATTAAAAATTTGTTAAAGAGAATTAAGAAGCTATTATCACTTGGGTTTAGAATAGGAAGACCCTTGAATAGAAATACGAAGATACCACTTGGGTTTTATTTCTTTAAAGTAGTTGCATAACAATTATCTTTCAAAGCAATATACATATTCTCTTTACAATTGGCGCAATTTAATTTAAAGATTTCACATCTTTTTTTTGAAATACATGTCACTTGATTTAAGTTAGGTAATATAATTTTGTGAAGAAAAAAATAAAAATTTCACATCTTTTTTTTTAAATACATGTCACTTGAGTTAAGTTAGGTAATATAATTTTGTGAAAAAGATATAAAGCTACCACTTACGTTAGAAAAAATTAAAAATTTCACATCTTTTTTTTTTAAATACATGTCACTTGAGTTAAGTTAGATAATATATTTTTGTGAAAAAGATATAAACCACTTAGATTTTTGAATTTACAAAATACATTGCGTGTACTTGGCACTTTTTTTTACCTTTTTTGAAAAAGGTAATTTTGTACTGATATCACCTATTTTGTAGTGTTAAGCAAGAATCTGCAAAACATTTTTATTGTTTATTTTTTAATTAGCAATAACAAATACATAAAAATTAATAATATTTAAGTAAAAGTAAATTATACATTTCTCACAAAAATTGAAGGAACACTAAATTTATCTTTAAATATAAGCAAAATTCGAGCAGCTGTAACTTTGTTAAAAATGAATAAAATTTAAATTTCAAGCTTAAAACCTCTACTTTCGAAAGGTTACTATTATTCGTCCAATTATGTCTAGACATAATTTTAATTCAGCGAATTTTTATTATGTCACGACATAATTTTAATTCTGCCGCTAGGGAATTTTTAAGTCAATTCTTATGAATCAAGCTTGAATTCGATGAGTAGGTGTCCCAGGTTGCCGATAACGAAGTCCAGATAGTGCGCTCTATAGTTTTTGGTGTCCAGGTGTATTAATACCTTGAATTCGATGTCCACGTGTTCCAGGTTGCCGATGACGGGTTCCAGATAGTGCGCTTCATAGTTTTCGGTGTCCAGGTGTAATCGTACGTTGAATTCGATGTCTAGGTGTCCCACGTTGCCGATGACGGTGTTTTTGGTGTTTACGTGTACATACCTCGAATTCAATATCTACGTGTCCTGCATTCGGATTTAAATTTATTAATACACTTAGACACCAAAAACTAGCACTATGTGAACCTCGTCATCGGCAACCTGGGACACGTAGACATCGAATTCGAGGTATTATTACACCTAGACACCAAAAACTACGTAGCGCGCTAACTGGACCTTGTCATCAGCAACCTGGGACACCTAGACATCAATTTCAAGGTATTAATACACGTAGACACCAAAAACTACGGAGCGCATTATATGGACCTCGTCATCGGCAACCTGGGACACATTGACATCGAATTCAACGTACGATTACACCTGGACATCAAAAACTATGAAGCGCACTATCTGGATCCCGTCATCGGCAACCTGGGACACGTGGACATCGATATCAAGGTATTAATACACGTAGACACCGAAAACTACGGAGCGCACTATGTGAACCCGTCATCGGCAACCTGGGACACTTTGACATCGAATTCAACGTACGATTACACTGGACACCGAAAATTATGAAGCGCACTATTTGGATCCCGTCATCGGCAACCTGGGACACGTAGACATTGAATTCAAGCTATTAATATACGTAGAAACCGAAAACTACGGAGCGCACTATGTGGACCTCGTCATCGGCAACCTGGGACACCTAGACATCGAATTCAACGTATGATTCACCTGGACACCGAAAACTATGAAGCGCACTATCTGGATCCCGTCATCGACAACCTGGGACACGTGGACATCGAATTCAAAGTATTAATACACGTAGACACCGAAAACTACGGAGCGACCTGGAACACGTAGACATCGAATTCAACGTATTATTACACCTGGACACCGAAAACTATGAAGCGCACTATCTGGACCTCGTCATCGGCAACCTGGGCAACCATATGTCATGGGCAACCCTAAACATCGAATTCAAGCTTGATTCATAAAAATCAATATATATTATATATGTACCTAATTTACCTAAATAGAAATCTTCCTCCTGACCGATAAGTCTATCGACCTTTAATTCACCTACTAGATCGTTCGAAATACGCGCGCGATATCGGAACTGGCGATACCTGCGCCGCCAGCGTTGAAAAAGTGAAAGTGACATTTCCCCCTTTTTATATATATATGTCATAAGACGTCAGCGTTAGAAGTAGTATCTTAAAATAGTTCGATGATGAAAGGCCGAAGTCAAAACAATGTTTATGATTTTTTTATTTTTATAATTATAAAAAAATAGAATAACGCATCGCAAAGCTTCGTAACGACGTAAAAAGATTATTTTGTAAATAATTTTTACGTTGTAGAATAATATTTTGCCTGAAATAGATTAAATAAAGTGTGTGTTAACGCGTCGCTTGACTAGTTTTCAACTTTAATTATTAATTAAAAAAAAACTGTACGGTGGATCGTGTTCACCTTCAATTATAAGCTTCCTCACAGTGTCCTCTTTCCATCGATATATATTGTTCAGACATTTTTGGCAAAAGATTTTTCGCAAACTCGTGTTATTCATAGGAAACTAACCTCTTTTCCTCTTAGACCAATGTTAAAATCATTAAAATCACCTAATTTTAAAATTAAATATCTTGAGAACGGGACGGTGAATTATCTTTTTTCTAGGCTTAATCGATTCAGGAGAGTTCCTTTTTTCGATATAAAAAATAAAACCTATCACTTTTGGCAAAAGTCGTTCATCATCGAACTACCTTAATTAAAAAATTTCCACATTTGGACTTTGCGTCGCAATATCTCCGCTCGTAGGGCACGTAGCGGAAAATTATATAGGAGATACTTCCCTTATTTTGACCCCAAATATCGATCAAGCCTACTTAGAACTTGATCCGTTCACTCGTTATCGAGATCTCAACATCTCGTATACTCGCAACCCGTCGCGTCGCGTAAAAGAGTCACGGTCGGTCTCGCTCCGCGTGTACTTGGCACGAGACACTACCGTGTCTCTTGATTCTTCTGTATTGAATACTTGACACAAAAACCTTCACCGTCGAATATGAACGTTCGCACCGCGAAAACTAGCCGAAGACTGATCCGCAAAATGTAGATCTGTAATCATCTTGGCGACAATGGATGCTATGCGTTTGTATAATTATCGTTAGACATATTTTGTTTATACATTCCAGCAGCCGGACATCGGCGCTCGCTTTTTGTAATATGCCGCGCTTTGACCGAATACCAACCGCGACCGTTAAATCGTAATCGGCAGCGGCTCTTCCTAGAAAAAAACATGAAGAGGACTCCGCAACGGTTAAATCGTCATCGGTGACAAATTTTATCAATTGTTTACCTCGGCTATTTTATCTTTAAACCGTCGTCGGACCATCGACGCTCGCTTTTGTAGCGTGAGACGCCGTAACCGAATGACGGCTCGCATGTTTTACAGGGTGAGATTATTGCAGAGTCAAGTGTCTAACTCGCTGTTTTGTTTATATTCGCCGATAAAATTCCAGCAGCCGAACGGCGCCCGTTAGCCTTTGTAATACCCCTGCGCCGAAAAAATTCCTTCCTCCTCCCCCTGGACCACCCTCGGCGTAGAACGCGGACACCTACCCCCCTCCTCTCCCTCGGCCTAGAACGCGGATACCTTCCACCCCTCAGCCGAACGATGGCGGTATCCCTTGTCAACGATATGTTTATCAATATTTAAGGTGGTTCTCGCAGTAATTTGAAGTCACAAAAACATTTATTGTTACTAGTGACAAATATGAATGATTTAGTATGTAAAAATCAGCATACATTTAAATTAATTATTCCGTAAAGTGTTTTCTCATTTAACCGTTGCTATAAACTGAAAATATCAGACCAAAGTTACAAATTTGACTAGAGTTGGTGGTGCGACGCTTTTTCCGCCGGTCTCGCTATCCGGAGGAGGGCTATCGGGGATTAACTTACCGAAACACTTCTTTCACTTATTATGGGCGCCAGGCGTGACCAAGCACGCCACCGAACACAAGACTATTACTACTTTATCCGCGAATTTGCCCGTAAACTCAGGGCTGGGCTTTCGGTTGGCGGGGATTTGGAGCGGGGCGATACGCAATTAGAGCACACACAGAAATGAAATAGAAATTAATATATTTGAGAAGAACATATTAGAAATAGCAACAGGACAAATAGAATATATGAAATAGAAGTGAAATCATAGACGAGATACGCGAAATCAGTCGGAATATGTACAATATCTACGGTAGCGCGATACTTAATAATTAAACGAGGTCACGAACGCGAATACTTGAAGATCGCCGCAATATGACGAACGCGAATGTGCAGCCGGACGGCTAGCACACATACCTGACAAACACGCCAGCTTTGCGCGATATTAACGCGAGTATCCACGAACGCCAACGCGAATACTTAGAGACTACGTAAATCCTCCGCGCAAGAGGTGTATCGCGAGAAAGCGCAAATCGAAAATAGCAGCGCAATTAACGAAGTCTTATCGCGAGTTTGACTCGACGATTTCGCACGGACGGAAACTATACCACGCGCGGCCACGTGCCACGTACACAAAACCAATGTGACTTTCGCCGACGGCACTCGGGCGTTTAGGATCCCGTACGCAACACGAAACACGAAATTAGGCGCGTATCGCGGACGATCCCGCGGTCAGCCACGCGAATCCCGTCTCATACAAAGTCCGGTGATTCCGCGATGCCACGTCGATCCCGACGATCGCAACCAACGCCAATTCCCGGTCTCCACGGCCCGAATGCGTAGCGTCACAGTAACGAGGTCGAGTGCCCTCCAAAATACCTGGCCACTTGGCACCCGCCTAACACATTTATTACCGCGATCTTCCCGGCGCGACTCCCGTCGTCACTAGCCGCCCGATCGCGCACAACACACGAAACGACACTCTACAGAAAACGCACGCACATGACTGTCGGCCGCGGCGGCATTCCCGGGGAGGGTCCCCTACGATCTCGAAGTACGGGAGAACTCACCCTCGGCGAGGCCCCGGCGCGAGGATCTTCGCGATCCTATCGATATCGAGATTAAAGCGCTCGCACGTGCCCTTCTCGGCAACGTCGAGGTAACAGGGATTTCCGGGGCCAACGCCTCGAGCGAGCTCTCGTTGCTACCGCGGAGACGCCAGGGTGATGACCTTACAAGAGATTCGCTGCTCGATGCGTCCGGGAGGTCCACCGGGAGGCAGGAGATGCGCTCCCGACAACGGCTGGCACGACAGTGCTGGGACAATGGCGGATCGGGCTCGCGCCGGCTCCCCGCGCCTGCGCACTCTGTGCGTTCCGCGCGCTCCCGCCAATCCGAGCGCCGTTTCTACTTGTTCGCGCCGGTGTTCCTCCACGGCGCCTCCACTGCTGCGACGCTGTTGCTCGCGCCTCCGCCTCGGCGCTGTTGCTCGCGCCTCCATCTCGGCGGCGCTGTTGCTCGCGCCTCCATTTCGGCGCGGCCTGCCCAAACGAGTCCGGCTGTCCTGGCCGCGACTCGTATCCCGGCGTAACGTGAGCCTGGCTGGCCGGGCCATGGCCACGTCGCCTGCACCCTTGGGGGCGACGGTCATGAGGACGGTACCTTCCTCGTGCCGTTCCGTTCGCCCTGGCCTTTTGGGCAGCTCAGGGCGTTCCCCCGGGCGTCTGTGGTTATCACTGGCCGTTGTTGCCGAGCGCGGTGTCGTATCTCCAAACTCCCTGGGCGCCCGCCGGGGCGCACGGGGAGGCGCGGACGCGGCCCGATCTACAGCCACGTTTCCCAGCCGTCTCCTATTCCTCTGGATTTCCCTCGTTGCGGCTCATGGCCGTTACAAACGTGCTCCGGTCAGCCCTGGCAATCTTTCCTACAAACTTAAATGCTATTAAAGTTAATGTTCGGACCCTTCCCCCGCTCCGCGCGAGGGAGCATCTCCAAATTCCCCTCGGCCGAGCCCGTCCGGAGAGTGAACGCGACTTGTCACGTCACAGTGGATATAACCATAAATATGATCACGCCGCGCGGTAAAAAATAAAATATACTAAAATAGAAAAAATATACGTCACAATTTTTACAATTCCGCGATAGTGAATATATTTATACAACTGCCGAAAAAGATATGTTATCCTTATAACCTCCATTCAACGGTGGGAGAATGGTAGGACACGCGACTTGTGCGTCAGCTGACGCGTGTGACGTTGCCAAGCAGCCACTCAAAATGGCCGCCATGACTCTCGTGTCGTGTCGAAACGTCAAAAGTTGCCGAAAGTTTGTCGAAAGTTTCGCTTTATTTATATACGATACGGTCAATCAATTTGGTGTCGCGTCAGTATCTTTAAAAATGTTTATTGCATCGATTAAACAGTTTTTTATTCGTTCATCTCCTCGAGAAGTATGAACGTATTCCATAAATGTGCGATCTGACCCTCCTTTCCCTATTATCACCATGTACAATTGGCAAAGTTTACGGACATATATCTTCGGAACCAAGCGGTAAAAAAATTCGAAATTTTTCAGACACACTCTAGGAACGTTAACCTTTCATTTACTATCATATTTTCCGGGCTATCTACATTTGACCTAAATGCTAGAACCACCTTAATAAACAACATGTCCCGACGCGCTCACCGATTCCCTCGACCCTTGTCCCCCCGCCCTGCTCTCCCTCGCCGTCAAGTCCCCCCCGCCCCTCCCCCCTCGCCCTCGAGTCCCCCACGCCCGCTCCCCCTCGCCACGGGGTCCCCCCCGCCCCGCTCCCCCCTCGGAGCTCCAGGCCTAGCATTCTCAAAATATCATCTACTTACATATATGGCACGCCGTTTTAGTTTTTAATGGCATCAATAATATTCTACATAATATAAAAGTTTCAAAAAATAATTGTCTTGAGAAAAATAGCGATTCTTACTAATGATTTTAAATTATGTCGAACATAATAAAAATTGGATGAATTAAAATTATGTCAGTACATAATAAAAATTCGGAATTATATTTTTATGTCCCGACATAATTTTAATTTCACGAATTAAAATTATGTCTGGACATCATAAAAATTAGATGAATTAAAATTATGTCGAGACATAAAGATTGTATAAATTAAAATGATGTCGACATCATAAAATTGGAATAAATTAAGGATGTATTGCCGGTACAGTCTTAGATGTATAGGACATAATTTTCAAAGCGGTGCCAAGTGGATAAAAATTTGTGAGAATGTTCTTTTAGTCTTCCTGATGTGCTACAAAAAAGTAGAAACGAATCCACTTAACGGTTGCTGAGATATAACGATTTTAATTCACTGATTTTAGTAAAAACGCGTGCGTTTCAACCGGCGAGAAAGCTCGTCGTGCGCTTAGAAAGGATTCCGCTTTTTCGGATCCTAGTGTCTAAGAATTTTACATCTCGCAAAGAAAACTAGAAAGGGAATCTGAGAGAGAAAGATTATCGTGATCACGATGGCGTACAGCTGGGATAATAGTGTTAATTTTATAGTGAAATTTCTGTACGGTTAGTAGATGCAGAGGATATTGCGAGGGTAGTCAGGATAGATTCAGGGGAGGACAACAATTAGATAGACGATGTGATTGTACAGGGAAAAGCGGCACATTTACGCGCTGCGAAATCGCGATATCAAAAATTAAAAATAAATGGTGATTTTTTCTGCAAAAAATAAGTAAAAAATTTAAAATAAACCTTTTGTATAAAGCTTTGTTTTGTGCGAAAAAATTATAAAATTTCTATATAAGGTATTTATAACAAAGTAAATGTTTCTCTGTTAAATATATGTGTCGTGCAAATGCGTCTTCTTGCCTTATCTCTTGTCTTATCTCGTCATATCTCGTATGTTCTCCCTTTATTCGTTTGTGTAAATCTCGTGAAATGGTAATTGGTGGTAATACAATATACGTACAAGGGGTGTCTTCCGATAAGTATAAAATAAATGTATCTCGATAGAATTGACAGAACGAAGAAAGTGTAAAACATGATTTTTTTTGTTATTTGTCACATAGACTGTAATGATAGATGATATCAGTACAAAATTACCTTTTAATAAATTTTTCTTGTAAAAAAACTTGGCGCTGCTTTTTTACTCCTGTCGCATTTTTCCCTAAATTATGTTTATTGTTTTTTATTCAATCAAAAATCTCAGTACTAATGTTTAAATTTTAATGTTTAAATTTCAAAGTCTAGCAGCGCCAAGTTTTTTTACAAGAAAAATTTATTTATTTTGTTTTAAATATTTTTATTTTGTACCGTTACTTCTTTAATTCTTTGTAATTAAAATGATTCTTTGTAATATCTATTAAAAATTTGTTAAAGAGAATTCAGAAGCTATTATCACTTGGTTTAGAATAGGAAGACCCTTGAATAGAAATACGAAGATACCACTTGGGTTTTATTTCTTTAAAGTATAGTTGCATAACAATTATCTTTCAAAGCAATATACATATTTTTTTTACAGTTGGCGCAATTTAATTTAAAGATTCACATCTTTTTTTGAAATACATGTCACTTGAGTTAAGTTAGGTAATATAATTTTGTGAAGAAGAAAATAAAGATTTCACATCTTATTTATTGAAATACATGTCACTTGAGTTAAGTTAGGTAATATAATTTTGTGAAAATAAAGATACTACCTACCCACTTTTGGGTTTTTTCAAGGTATAAAGATATATTACGTACCATTTGGGTTTTATTAAAATATTTTTAAATTTAAAATTAATGATACTACCATTTGGTTTTTTTTCGAGGTAACAACTACGCGTGTACTTGGCGCCTTTTTTTTACCTTTTTGAAAAAGGTAATTTTGTACTGCCCGCGAAAAACGATCTAATATGAATCTAACTAAAATCATATTAAATAATATTAAATTTGAGTAAAATTCAAATTAAATCCAGATTTTATATTAAAATTATATTTGTTTAAATACAGTTTTAATTTGCACTTATTAAAATCAGTTATGTAGATTAAATATGATCCACAATAAAATAGGGCTTTAATTAAAATTTAATTAGATCACTTATGTGGATCATATAACACTTCGAATCAAATATGGTTTTAATTTGTATTTAATAAGATAACTTATGTGGATTATATATGATCCAGAACCATACATGATGCAGAATATTTATATATAAGACTTTAATAAAAAGTTAATGTGTTCTGTATGCGATTTTTACTCGATTTAATTGCGGCTTTAATCCAAATTTGGTTCTAATTTGATTCTTATTAAAACGTATTTTTGTTTAAATAATATTTGCGGTAAAATTTGTTTCTTTATTTGTCAAACTTAACATGTAAATATTTGATTCAAATTAAAACAATATATATAGTCATATAAGATTATATATGATCAGATCAGAATATTGCATCTCAAAGTATCCGATAGATGGCATTCGATGTGATCTTGTTTCTCGTAATTAAAATTTGACAAAGAGTGTTATAAGAACGGTATCAAGAAGACACGACACTGTCTCGCGCTATTCTCGCGCGACGCTGTCTCGGAGCGACACAATTTTTGTATCAGTTATATCGTGAAGTCCACTATAATAAAGTGGCAAAATAAATAACAAAATAAATTTAAATTGGTATAAATTTAAATTTAAAACAAAATTATATAAAATTCTAATAAGATCAAATAACATTTATATATGATAAATTTGACTTATATGACAAATTTGACTTATATGATTATATTTGACTTATATATGATTATATTTGACTTATATGATTATATTTGACTTATTTGATTTATATTTAACAAATTAATTTTGAATTTATTACCATATTTAATCCACATTTGGCAAATTAAAACCATATTAACTCTGCATTTCCTTAGGTCTGTGCGGCTGATTTTGCATATTTTAACAAAGCAAGGTCCAGTTTAATCCATATATAGATTAAATAAGATGGGGTACTTTAATTTGATTTAAATATAACATATTTAAATTAAAATTGATTTGCATATTCGATTCTAATAAGATTCTTATTAAATTCATATAAGCTTTTAATATGGTTTTAATACAATCGTTTTTCGCGGGTGATATCATGCATTTTGTAGTGTTACGCATTTTAGAAACAGTATATCTTTATCTTACAAACAGTATGTACAGATTGTAAAGCTCTATGAGCCGTCTATATTTTGCGATAAAAGACATAATCGCAATCTAGCTTGAATAATGCTAATAATATAAACACATTAAGTACTACTTAGATTTTATTAATTTAAAATTAATGATACTAGCACTTAATTTTTCCGAGGTAACCATGCGTGTACTTGGTGCCTTTTTTTACGTTTTTGAAAAAGGTAATCTTGTACTGTACAAATAATACCTCATGATACATGCTTTAAGGATATCTTTTACGTACCTAATGAGAATCTTTTTCAATATTATTTTGTCGTAATTATAATATCAGTCGTAATTATAAATTAATAATGTAAAAATTGTGTGACATAATAATGTAGATTGAACAATATGTTTTAATAATTTATAATTTGACGTTTTATTATAATGTTTCAGAATTTTTTACTCATATAATTGGTACGAAAGGTGTAACACGCAGGAAATTGGAAAATGAGGCAAGAACGACCATTGAATACCAAATTATAAAATTAATACTAATTTAATGAATTTCTAATTATATGTTTATTTGTAGTTATTACTGGACGAGAAAAAGATATTTCAATTGAATAAAAAAGAGATAATTGATAAATACATTTCTTTCAAAAATGACGTATTAGAAAAGTATGACACATCTACATACAATATTGATGAATCGATTTTTCAAACACCAGCGAAGTTATATCTTACTATTTGAATGCTCAAACTATTTGATAATAACGACAAACAACATGCTATTGATGCTCTCAAGGAGTGTAAGGAATATGTTATTATAGAGTAAGATAATAAATATCATTTGATAATTTGATAACATGATATACAATTAATTATAAAACTTAATTATGTGATATTAATTTATCATACAATTTAGTTTTGCAATCAATAAAATTATCTATGATTTAAAACAGGCCTCAACTTTGAGCTCCGAAGTCACGACACTTCTCTCTTTCCCTCACTCTCCATGGATGGATATCTTTTTCTTGGAAGCTTCTATTAGCAAACCAATTCTATGTCTTGCAGATATTATAGCTTTACGTTCTCATCCAGTAATAACTACAAATAAACATATAATTAGAAATTAATTAAATTACTATTAGTCTTATATTAATAACAATATGGTATTAAATTATTTTTATCAATGTTTCCATCTTTTCTTTTTTTTTATATATCAATGATTGTTCTTGTCTCATTTTCCAATTTCCTGCGTTTAATAAAACGTCAAATTATAAATTATTACAACATATTGTTCAATCTACATTATTATGTCACACAATTTTTACATTATTAAATTATAATTACGACTGATATTATGAAAAAGATTCTCACTTAGGTACGTAAAAGGTAAGCTTAAAGCATATATCATGAGGTATTATTTCCCAGGTAGCAAGCACTCGTCATTTTGACGTCAATATTTGGTCATAATTGGTCAGTAACGTCATTCGTCGATTAAGTGACGTATATTTAACGTCATGTTTTAATACGTCAAAAAGACTTTGTAAAATGACATTATATAGACGTTTAATTGACTACCCAAGTAGCAGACAGTCGTCATAATGACGTGATTTTTACGTCATTTTATGACGCATGTTATGTCATTTATTCCTAAAGTTTAACGTAAAAATGACGTATTTTTCACAATATTTTTCACAGGAATATTCCTACATTTATAGTGTTTCGTAACTTTATGATTGAAGTGGTGAATTTATGATATAAGTGGATCTAGTTGCGTGTGTATAATCATTAGTTTTATGACAACTATTTCATGCAGTGTTATAACTATCAAGAAGATATCTTTACAAGATTTTTGAACATTTTAAAGATGTACCGTTATAGACAAGTACAGTTAATAAGGAAGCATCAGGGTCAGAAGATCGTCACAGTCCACTGGATCATCGAAGTCAAGCGACACGGGCGCGGTACTGTACTAGGATGGGTGACCGCCTTGAGACAGCGGGCTATGCTATACACACACGATATGTAAAGAAACAGTTAAAATGCTTTTTTTTTCTTAAATATAGAAAAAGAACGTTTTTTTATAAACGTTTATCAAGTGGACATTTTTAAATTTTAATTTCATAAAAAAACATTTCTAAAAACCGGTATGTCGTACATTGGACCTATTTTTGCCGTCAATAAAACGTCAGAAAATGACGTCGTTGGGATGTGACTTAGGACCGTGAAAAATACGTCATTTTTACGTTAAACTTTAGGAATAAATGACGTAACATACGTCATAAAATGACGTAAGAATCACGTCATTATGACGACTGTCTGCTACCTGGGTTGTATGTATCTCAGTTACAAATTCCTCATTCGAACAAACTGATTCCTTGTCTTCTATACCACCAGTTCTTCAGTAAGAAAAAAAAATTAACTTAAACAAAATAAATTAATTTCAATTAATTTGCGCATCTGCAAAGGATTCTCGAAGATTGGATAAGCTAATAATAATAAAATAAATATTTGTTTGAATAAATATTATATAGTTTGAATACGACCTTCAATCTGAGCTTGAGCAGCAACTCCCTTTGAGTTTGAGGAACAATTTTGTACCACATTGTAAGCTTCTGTTTACCTGCAAAGAAGTAACATCAAAGTATAATTACATATCCAAAGATAAATAATTTTGAGTAAAGATGTATATAATCTAGAAGAATAGTATGTATAACGTCAATATATACTTACCGTTTTTTGGCTGAATATTTGCTAACATAATTTTGATGGCTTGGAAGGATAGGCTCAAATAATTATATATCAATGGCCTACATTACGAATTACTAAACTGCCACTAACCACCGTGATCGAGTAATCGTACTACACTTCTCTCTTCCGATGGATCTGGACGTTCAATGCATCCTCTAATCCATTTGTCGCTCCAATATACAGCCACGTAATCATCCTCTACAAAGTAAAAATGTATTGTATAATCAGAATATCCTGATTTCTTTTTTATTCAACGTGTTAAGATTATTATATATCACTTACTGTTCAATACATCTGGAACTGACAGCAATTTATTGTTATACCAACCGATACATCATGCTGTCTTTTAAATATTAACACTCTCAACCAGGGACCAGGGCCGTTGAATCGGGACATTATATACACTTCTTCGTTCACCTCGGCTATTGTCGCGATATATATAAATTATATTAACTCAATAGGCGTTAAACTTGCATACATAAGTGAATCTCGCGTTTTATGTAAAATAAGAAACCGGTAATCTAACCTATACTACGTTTACGCGAGCGTTACTTAATCTGTAGTAACTTACGAACGATACGATAATTCCTCCGCATAAACGAGAGATTTTATAGTAACTACGATGATATCGTTCGTATAAGTTACTACAGAAGTAATACTCACGTAAACGTAAACTACTATAATTCCTGTCACATGCACTTACAATTAGTCGCGTTAAAAGAGTCACGGTGCGGTCTCGCTTCGCGTCGTATAATAATAATATATAGAATATGATAATTACATTAAAATATTAATCGTCGCGTCGCGTAAAGAGTCATCACGGTCGGTCGCGTACTTGACGGTCTTGATGCAAGACACTACGGGGGGTTTTTTCAATTGTATTCCTCGGATGAGGAATTATGGTGTCTTGTGCTCAACCCCGTTGAAAACATCCAGATGGAAATCCAGATGGTTATCTACATGGATAACTAAATAAAAATATATGTGGATTCCTATGGATTTCGGATGGTTTTGTATGGATTTCCTATGGTTATCCAGATGGAAAACCGTACTGAAAAAGTACAAATGGAGATTCATATGGTTATTTATAAGGCTAACCATATAAATTTCCACCTGTATCCCAGGTCGGATTTGTATGGTTTTCCACATGATTATCCACATGTATAACCAGTTACATTTTTTGGATGGCACTTCATATGGTTTTTCACATGGTTCCCATATAATTTCTCATATAATTTTCCACATGGTTTTTTATATTGTTTTTTGACAAAATAATTCATTCTATTGTCAACGTTTTTTTTTAAATAAAATCCAGGTTATCAGATAAATATTGTCAAAATCAACATGGATATCCAAATGGACTGTTACAAAAAGTAAATGATTATCCACAAGTTTTTTTTACAAAATACAGATAGATTTCCATGTAGATTTTGATAAAATTCTGGTAACTATGATGGATTTTATAAAAATATTCTGGTACAAAAATCTACGTGGCTCATGTAAAATGTATAATGCATTAGATATTCAATGATATTTTATTTGTAAAAATTCTAATCTTTATTGTAACATGATATTTAAAAGATCTAATATTAAAAGTTTATTTTTTTCATATAAGTATTTAATGACTTAACTCAAACTTTATATATAATATACATAAGTTATACATAATTATTAAACGTAAAATACAAATATAAAATGATAAATATAAAATTATTAAAATACGTAAATGTTACAGATATTATGTAATATATAATTAACATAATATAAAATATGCAGTTTATTAGATCTAAAATATACATAGTTCTACAAATACAGCATTGACTTTTTGTACAATTTTTCTTTTCAACGACTTTTCAAGTACTAAGTAAACGTTATTAAACAATAAAAACTGTTTTAACATTAACATTATTAACATCTTTATACATAATTTTTTTACTTATAGTTTATAAATACATATTCTAGAAACAATTTTTTATCCGATTATTTATTTTATTCTGTAAAAATTTGTACCGATTCTTACATTTATCTGTACCAATGCATATTGGGTATACCTGATATATACTGTTGTCGGTGAACAGTCATGATAACACACAATTTTTCAACATTTCTTGTTTCTAAAAATTCAACAATGGGGTTAATATTTATAATTTTTTTTATGCTTGTAAATTCTTCAGAGAAACAGTTTTCTACGTTTATCTTTTTATATACAGTGTATTCATTATTGTTAGCGTCATCAACGATAAATTGTTGTATGTGGATAAAATCACCATTTGGGCAAATGAATTATCGGATCGATAACAAACATTATTTGCAGACTTGAATAAACATTTATTTTTTACCATTCTTCCGTATGCTCTAGTACGCTCTATACACAAATTTAATTGATTTATTATTATAGGATCTACTCGTAATTCTTTCCCGAAATATCTATTTATTCCAAATTTCTCAGTTCTTATTGTGCATCTATTTTGTAAGTAATAGCAATAGTCTAATACAGGTGAAAAATCTTTCGCTAAAACATGTCTTTCTAACATCATAATACTTTGCTTAATTGAAAGAGTTCTACATATTTGACTCAAGACTCCTTTAGCGGCATGCACGCATTTTATAATGTGCCCGTTGCCAGATTCAAATGGATAACAAGAATGTGACCAAAGTGGCCCCCAATCAGCAACACTCTGTGAAAGGTGACTGACTTGATGGACATTAAAAGACATCGCACTCTCTCCATAATAATATTGTGTTAAGGCAACAAATCTTCTTAAAAGTTTATCTGCTCTACGTAATTCAGCGTCACTAATGGAAGGTTTTAATAACAAATAATACCCTTCTACTAATAAAGACCAGTGCTGCACATAATTGTGGAAATTAGGTAATTGTGATAATACAGGCAAACTATAGAATAACAGCCAATTTTCCCACTCCGCAGCATTCCAATATTTACGATGGTAGATCGATCGCGATAATCGAACGAGTTTAGTTGGCACCTTGAAGGCTTTTATTTGCTTATCAATAATATCTATGTAAGAATTTGAAATTGAGTATGGCTTATTTGATGAATCAATCCAATATTCTGCGAATTGTTTTGCAATACCCAAATCCATGCAATGCATAGGGTCTGGTACAAAACCATCGATGATATCAAACTGTCTTAAATTCAATAATGGTGAAGCCTTCTTAATACCGAAAACTGATGTATTTGTATTTACTGTTTCTTGAATATGCTGTAGAGTTTGTTCGGCTGTTCTTCTGGCTGGAATTTCATCGAGTAAAGTGTATTTTACACTTGTGCCTTTATTGTAACGAACTGGTACTCCTGGATGGAGACACCAGTTACATCCATAGTACCCGTTAAACTGAGTTGTACCTTGCATTGTTGGCCGAGCTACAGCATCAACACAACAGCACAAGGCATATAAGTGAATTCGTCTTATTTCGTTATTGATATTACAAACTATTCCATTTGTTGTCAAACTGTTCATGCTGTCAACAAAGGGACGTAAAAAATAAATCATGTTCGGTTTATCATGACCAAACCATAAGGAATATACTATTGATTTTTGATTACGCACATGCATTGGTACTTCATTAGGATATATTTGGATTGGCCATATAGAAAATTTGGCGCTCTTGAAAATAGGCGACCCATCACTATTAAAAATTACTGTTAAGTAAGATTTTTTATGATTATCTGGCAGTGACGCAATGAACTCTTTATACTTTCGGCCATCGTAAATGTCTTGCAAGTTGTTATCAATTACTTGTTCTCGTTCGGCGATAACTGTAGTATAATAATCAGAGTTACTCTCTATGATGCTTTGGATTTCATCTGTTATATCTAATGTGACAAAAAAATCACGGTAACATGGGTCTTTTACATTAATTTCTTCTTCGCAAACCTGACAAAAAATTCTATGATTGTTCTTACAAAATTCACCTATATGTGTTTTGCACGTTGGGCAAACTGCATGGTATTTTATTCCTTCTCCTGGATAAAATAATTTATCTATCATATACCGTGTATCTGGAATAAAAGGTGTAGCGACAAAAGTGTTTAACATTTTACAAAGATCTGCTGTAGCCGAACTTGATAAACCGTACTCTGATGAAAATTTTAAAATCGCTAACAATATTTCGGCTTTATTTACAACAAAATTTGTATTGATAGTTTCATTTGTATCATCTTCCTGCAACATTTGTATTAATCTCGTAAACCGTTGCGGAATGTTATGACTATCATTTAAAACTTCATTGTAACTTTCATCCTCTTCACTGCTGTTAAAAATTTCATCATCAATATTATTCGAAAACAATGAGTCCTACAAAACCATATATTATCTTTAATTACAAATAATTTTAATTAATCTAAAAAAAATTATTTTTATACAGGGTGTTCGATAATTATTGACACAACACTCGTGTGCAGGTAGAGTGAACTAAACTGAGTCGAAAAGTCCTCTATCATTTTGCAATTTTCGCAATAGTTAACGAGTTATTAATTATTGAAAATCACCAATTTAGCCCTACTGCTAAATGCAAGCGCGTGCCGAGATACGACCATCCAGCGTCATCGTTTCCAAGATCGAGGAGTTGTTTTCTGCAAATGACAAGAAGTAGGGGAACAATCACAGCTCAAAACCGTCGCTCGTAGACATAATGCCTACGGGCTATGTAGGCCTATTTTTTGCCATTTGCAGAAAAAACAATTCCTCGATCCTGGAGACGATGACGGTTGTATCTCGGCACGCGCTTGCATTTAGCAGTAGACTGGGCTAAATTAATAATTTTCAATAATTAATAACTCGTTAACTATTGCGCAAATTACAAAATGGTAGAGGACTTTTCGACTTCTACCTGCACACGAGCGTTGTGTCAATAATTATCACCCTGTATATATTATTTGTGATAAGAGAAAAGACATGTCTAATTTTATTTTCTAAATTAAATTTTAGTAAAATATACATAGAAGTAACACAATATAATACAATAATAAAAGCAATTTAATAAAAGTAAGTAATGTATTTGAAGTTTATAATGTTGAAGGCAACAAAAAACATTTTTTTTTAATTTGTTACGCAATCAATTTCTTTGCTTTAAATGCTTGCGTTTGACATAAAACTAAGATACCTAGAGTTTCGAAAAATTTACATGTCCGGAAATACCCTTAAAGCTCAAAATAAAGATTAAAGTAACTAAAGTTTTTCGAAACTCTGGGTATTTTTTATTTACATCAAATGCAAGCAAATAAAGCAAAGAAGTTAATTGCGTAAGCAATTTCGAAGAAAATTTTGTTTTCCTTGGCTTCAACATTGCAAACGATGACTCATGTTCTTCAATATATAAAATTTTTAAAGTCTATTTTTTATTTATAATAATTTTTTAAAAAACAGTTTTGATATCAGAATTTGAATTAAATTTTAACATGATTGACGCAATATATGAAAGAGTATATAGATATGTAGTAATGTATTATAATGTACAAGTAATTTTTAGGTAAATTTTCGGTTTTCGGATATGACTCAATTTAAAACTAACAAGTCTTTTTGCCATTTTAAATAAATCACTGAATTATTAAACCACTGTTTGTCATGCCGCTTGTTACATATTATGTTGACATTCCATATAGCATGAAAAATTTCACTGACGTGATATTTCAGCGAAACTTTCTTGAAATAATTTAATTTTAAAATTTCATATTTGAATTTTCAATGAAATATTTCAGCAATATAGTATAAAAACTTCAAGGAATATTCCATAAAAAATTACAAAAATGATTCTTTAGCCTACTGCACACGATACTTTTTTCCCGCTGGTTTGCTATGTAGATTGCGTACTTGCTATCGTGTGGGTAGCATTGCTGGCAATGCTGCTGACTGTGTTGCTGGCTTGGATTCGGACGATACGGACTTTTGTACTGGCTCATTCTTTGTGTATGAGTTGTCAACCGGTAAGTAAATATGGAGCAGACCATTGCTATTGTAGTACAACATCGAAAAAATGCAATTGCATTATTTTTAATTATTAATAAATTACGATATTGTCGACGTTTGTGGAGTCAATTATATCAAACGTCAGAATACGTTAAACTTTTTTTTTATTTAATTTAATCCTAATCAAGTTGTACTATTTTGTTTGGCTCTCACAATGAGCCAGGACAAAAAGATGGAAGAAAAACAGCACGTGTTCTATCATGGAAATCCAGCAGATCTGTCAGCAGCGTGACAAGCAAACATACAATTTCTAGCACAATTGTTCACACGATAGCAAGCGTACAAGCCAGCTAGAAATCCAGTAGGAAAAAAGCATCGTGTGCCGCAGGCTTTAAACATTTAATAAAATATTTCAAAACAATAAAATAAGACTCATTAATATTTCACACAAGATTTTTTAAATATTTCAAATATTGACATGAAATATTGTAAGAAACAATTGTAACTTTCGCAGTAATGTAAGTTAATTTAATTTAATTCTTACGAAAAAATTCTGTACGAAATTCTGCAGAGAACTCCATAAAAAAATCTTACAAGAAGTCCTGCAGATTTTTTGGAAAACTTCTCTGCAGGATTTAAATTGTTTTACAATTTTTTGAGTTGGTTTCAATTAAGTTTACTTGTAATTTGAATTTTAAAAGTTTTTTTAAGTTATTTAAGCATAAAACAGTGGAAAAAATATGTAGGAATAATTCATAAATTATAATGTATTATTATTAGCTATAATATAAAAAAATTTAGTATTTCTGTGATATGTCTTTTCCCTATTATAAAACATTTTTATTGCATTCACCTGCAAGTTACGTGCTTCAATCCCTTCTTCATAATTTAATTCATATAGATTTGAATTATTTGTAGAGTCTGCAATACAAATTATTTTCAAATTTTATAAACATATGTAAAGAGACTATTCAAGCATTACGTAAATATGTACAGACAGGAGATTGACGAAAATGTTAGTTTGCATACAACGAAGTTAATTCAAGTGTTTATATTTTTAAAATATTTACAAAATATTACTTTAAAGTTTTTTGCATATAAAAATAAACATGATTTTATGAGGTTGTTTTTTTGGTAATGCTAAGTCACACAAATTCCATGACTTCCCGAATTTCTACATGATTAAGAATATTCCATGACTTTTTCAAACTTTCCAAGATTTTATGACTACTGGACTTCTTTGCCTTGTTAATTAATAATAAATTATTGTTTTATACATGAAAAAAAATGTATTATTTTGAGAAATCACAAAAATAAAAAACACAACTTTTATGGATTATTCATTACAAAAATAAGTTGTTAATTTAAATAAAGAAGTTTGTATGAGGAGAGTATTTTACTTACAATTAGTAAAAATATTACAAAATACAATATATAACGTAAGATATTTTGTATCCTGCCTCTACCCTCCTGTAACGAATTGTAAGAAATTCTAAGTAGTATTCACGAATCATATTAGCACTGTATATTTTTTGAAATGCCTCCTTACTAAATGTTTAGGCTGCATGGGTGAAGGAAGATTCAAACAATCTCCAAAATATGTTTACGTAACACTTGAATGGTATTATAATGTTTCTACAACAATGTTCTTTATACAAACATTCCTATAAAAATATTAGTAACATAGCAATTTTAAAACTGTACTAATGTTATAGACTAATAAATTTTTACTATTTTTCAAGATTAAAAGGTTTAGAAATATACAGGGTAGGCCATTTTAATTTACCCACTGAAGTAACTCTTTAGAAAAACATTTTACAGAAAAATGTTTCAGACAAAAGTTACATGATTTTAAGGGGAACATAAGGTAGTGTCATTGGTTTGATTGTTTAAAGATCACGTAAAGGTTACCTTCATCTTTTTAAATAGAACCTCTTACTTTTTATTGCATATTCTTATATAGTAGCTTATCTCGAGAGGTTTCCAAAACAATAATTGAGTCTATTTTCGTTAAGTACTTTTCGAGATATTTTAAATTTTGTCTTGATACTTTTTAATATAAAATATAAAATATCTTATATTCACTTTTCGATGACTTTATCTTAATATTTTTAGGCGTACAATACTAAAAAAAATTGATTAATTAAAAAAAAAAACAAAGAATTAGATTTAAAAATTTTTATTGGATTTTTTAATTGCATTAGTGGTTTTTGCAAAACTCTATATTTAAAAATTAATACTACTAATCAATTTCTTTTATTATTCTACATCTGAAAGTATTAAGGTAAAGTCACACACACATTGAAAAGTGAATATGAGATATTTTATATTTTATATTAAAAAATATCAGGACAAAATTTGAAATATCTTGAAAAGTACTTAACGAAAATATACTCAATTATAGTGTTTTAGAAACCTCTCGAAATAAGCTACAAGAATATGCAATAATAAACATGAGGTTCCATTTAAGAAGTTAAAGGTGACCTTTACGTGACCTTCAAATGACTATCTTTATGTCACTATCTTATGTCCCCTTTAAAACCATGCAATTTTTGTCTAAAACATTTTTTCTATAAAACGTTTTTATAAAGAGTTATTTTAGTGGATAAATTAAAATTGCCTACCCTGTATACTGATTACATTACTGTTTTACCTGATAAATTTGAAGGCTCGACGTTTTGAAAACTATTAATCATAGCAATCAGTATGCTATTTTCTGCATTACGAGTAACATTTTGATCAT
The DNA here is from genome assembly GCA_030770255.1 of Temnothorax ravouxi. NCBI lineage: Eukaryota > Metazoa > Arthropoda > Insecta > Hymenoptera > Formicidae > Temnothorax > Temnothorax ravouxi. The sequence goes on from JASTWP010000156.1 coordinate 27,462, forward strand.
TAGATGATACACGAAAGCTGTCAGTCACACTACCTATGCTTCTACTGCTCTCAAAATCGCCAGTTTCCTCAAACAAATTCCGAAAACTAGCTGTTGTATCTCCTATAGTCTGTAAATCAATGTCTTCCTGAAATATATTATAATTATAATTATATTCAGCTAGACCTGACCTTATATATGGAAACAGATCTGCTCAAGTATAATAATTAAAGATAAATCATATTGCGCCAAATTTCGAACATTTTATTATATGTAATCATATAAAATTAAATATTTTATCAGATTTTTTTATATCTCTTTACATCTGATCATATTACACCCATTTTTTCTCGGAAAGAATAAAACTTACTTCAAAACTTGCATTGAAGGATTCTACTGGATCTTCGTTCACGTTATCAGACATCTTTATACAGTTTTTAGCTAGTCACAAAGAAATTCTGTAAAATCCTATAAAAATATTAAAAACATAGATTTTGGCAAATGGTATTTATAAGTAATTTATATAAATAAACGTAATGTATGTATATTGTAAGGTATCCACTTTGTAATGTAAGGTATCTAGCTCTCGTAAGATCTAGTTTTAAGGTAACTTAACTTGTATCCATTTAGTTTGTCTTTAATTGTAAAATAAATCTTCCGTTTAAACATTAACGCGCTTATACTAGTGGACGCACTAGGAGCGCGCTTAAGCTTTGTGTCTATGATGCTAGAAACTCTGTCCGAGAAACGTATAGCAAATGAAATTGCCGCTTTTCCGTAAAAGCTGCACTTTGATTAACTACAAACTTCTCGGATCGAGATCTCGGACCGAGTTCTAGCATTATGTCCTACCCGATCTTTACAATATCAATCAGTACAATAACAATACACAATCCGTAATAAATGATATTGATAATTTCAGTTTTGAAAGACTCGAAAGACACGTATACGCGCAATTTTATAGAGTTATCAAAAACTACAGAAATTAAACAAAAGAAACTGTAAGTACTAAATGCGCAAACCTTACCTGTGGAAGTCGGATAATCGATTATAAAGAAGCTTAATTCGCATCAATCGTGCCAGAATCGAAGAACGAAACGGGACTGCGGCAGTCAAACTTTCCAGATCCGAATCGCGAGATCTCTGCCACATAGAAGATCGGATGGTGCGAGGAGACGACTCACATGCGTTTAGCCGGGCAATACAGTGGTGCAAGCTTGTGACCGTCGTCGTCGTCAACCGTCGATACGCAAGCGGCAACTGTGTCCGTATGCGCACATAGACATAATAAGGCCAGTTTACACATGCAATGATTAGTGGCGCCTCTCGACGCAAGCCACGCAAGCTGACCCAAGAACGCGCAGTCTATCTTATAAGTCTATGATCTTCCATTGTCTTCCACGTGCTTCCAAGCTTCCATCACTGAGTTCAGATCTGGAAAGCCTGACTGCCGTAATCCTGTTTCGTTCCCCGATTCTGGCACGATCGATGCGAATGAAGTTTTTTAAACCGATTTTCTGATTTCCACAGATAAGGTTTGCACATTTAGTACAGTTTCTTTTGTTTAATTTCTGTATATAGTTTTTGATAACTCTAAAATTGCACGTGTACACGTGTCTTTCGAGTCTTTCGAAACTGAAATTATCAATATTATTTATTCTTTTACATCATCTCTATGATGTCCAGAACTCGGTAAGATATTTTAGTTAATTCTAGTCTCCACATTTTTTGGTAATTAAAAAATAATCTAAAATAAGTAGCGCTTGCATGACAACTACGTACGAAATTTTTTAGAAAAATTTAAAAGTTGTTGCAATTTAGTTGTATAAAAGTAAAATATAATCTATAACTAAAATACAATCCTATGCAGTCGTATATGTTGTATCGTACTTGTGGGGACGATTGATCGTGTACGTGAGGGCTTGTGCCCTTATTCCGCGCTTGCTCCCGAAAAGACTGCTTCGATAGCCGCGCAGATGAGAAAACCGTGTTTCTCTCGTTTTCAATGAGTGGATTGTTATCGCACATAGGAGTGAGAAGATGATCGGAGTGCTGGACTAACGCTTGATCGAGAATCGGATATATCGTGAGATTTAATGTGCAGAGTATGTAGAGTACCGCGAATCGCGTGAACGAGGCGCGGTGATGTGTGATGTGTCGACCCGCGGCGTTTAATTGCATTCGCATCTCGCGAAATTTTACGTGCTCGAACTTTATCGCAAGCGTGTCTTTCTCTCTTTTGGCTGTTGACTCGATTTGCGTTTTATATCCGCACGACGCAGCGCGGCATCGCGTCGGTAGTTGCGTTCAACGGAGAGGGCGCAGGTCGGTCAACTCTGTGCAGAAATGCGCTGTAGTGCGTGCCGATCGTTTCATCTCGGGAGTCTATAATAAAGTGTCGCAGTCGTATTATTACAGTTACTTCGCTCTCGCTCAAGAATAAACGCACTTTTCGTTGGTGTATATACCACACGAACGTCTTTTTTCAATAAGAATTAATACACGATCTTCCTTCCCGTGCAACGTACAGTAAAATCTTGAGTTACCGTGCGGCGCGCGCACGCATACAAGAGACACTAACAAGGAGCTCGTCGGCCAATGAGGATCACGCGTCGGTGAGCGCGTAGCGACGTAGCTTGCGCGAAGTACGAAATATCGAGTTGGCACTTATTACGATACATATGTTTTCTGCACATTACACACATTTGTATAATTAAAATAATCGCTCAAAAATTCGTAAAAGAAAATGCTGTTCATAGACTACATCTCGAAAGTAAAAAAGTTGAAAGAATTAACATTTTTCATTATAATTAACTTTCAGTTATGGCTTGTGTAACACACGCAAAAATAAAATTTTTGAACGCTTACGACAAAGTAGATGTCATAATTGTAAAAATAGAAGAAATTTTAGAATTTACAAAAAAACCTCCAGAACATGTACAAGATTTTAATAAAGAAAGTATTTACAATTGTCTGTGGAAGGATGACAAGAATCCAGATATTGTGAAAGTGCCTGTTCAAATTTCAGATTTAGCTGGTAAGATTAATTAATTATGTATAGTATTTTGTTCTTATTATTGTCATCGCATTATTTATTATACGTTGATGTATATTGCTTACTATTACTTAACCTTAATAAATATATTTTTATATACATATTTTTAATGTACAGAATAATATTAAATTATTATATTTTTGTAGAACAATTTTTTTTGCTTCTATTAATATATCAGTAACTTTTGTGGTCAATATTAAACTTCACAACTTATTATGAAAATGTAGTAAAAGTAATTTTCTCTTTTAAGTTATAACCAATGCAGAAGACATGGAAAAATTTAAAAATAAAAGAGGTGTTTTTAAAAAAATTAGTAACACTATGTTAGATGATTATTATGCAGAAGACAGCGAGATCGAAGACGATGAAAATGTACATAGTGAAGAAGATGCTGAAATAAATAACAATATGGAAAAAAAAGGAAAAGCAAAACAAAAAGCTGTGAGTTTATATTTCATATATATATTTGGTATATGTGATACTATAATTTTGCAAGAGAAAAATGTTTTAAAAAATAAAACTGAAATTTTTTATCTTTTTTACGAAAAACTTAATTGTAGCATAATGTCTGTCTATATTCGTCTGAGCCCTCAGACGTACTGTACTAAAAATTAAAAGTTGATGGGAAGATTCTATGTAAAAAATTTAACAAAATTTTTTTAGAAACAGGCCAAAATCGCAGCAGCTGAAAAAGCTGCTCAAGAAGAAATTTTGAAAAAAAAAATAGAAACTTTTATAAATAGAACAGTAGATTCTACTTTAAGTAATAAACATGATTTCAATTCACCCGCCATGAGTAGCAGTTCCATGGTCAGTAAAAATGAATATGATAAATTGCTATGCAAAGTTGAAAAAATTCAGAAAGAGAATAGTTCTCTAAAAACTAAATATAATTACGTGAATGAAAGATTGAATAAATTACAAATTCTAAATGAACGACTACAGATGAAGTTACTTTTATCTAATGAAGAAGATATAAGCCATAAAGGTAAATAATTAAATTTATTAATTTGCAAAAAAAAATATATATTAAATGCAAATAAATCATACAAAAATTTATGACATCTGTTGCATCATGCAGGTAAATCGGTACAATTACCCAGTCATAAAAATAGTTCACAAATAAAGAAAGATGTACTTGGTGCCAAAGAGACGGACGTTGCAGGATCAATAGCAAAAAGTGATACTTCTCCAGAAAGAGCAAACGTACGACAGTTGCTAACAGTAAGGATAAGAAACGATATTTTTTGCATTATCTGATTGGAATAATATGATACCAAATAGTTTATTTTGATTCAGTTGTTTTATCTTATCATAGGGGAGTGCACAATACAATATGAGCTTCCATATTAGAAAATGTTTTAAATTAACTTTTATTTTATCTACATCTGTCTACCGTATGTTTATTTATACAATATCATACATTTTTAAGATACCATAAAGAGCCTTGGAGCGGAATATGTTTTGTGAAATCTCATTTAAACCTATAAGTACTTGTAAGTAAAAGAGGTATGGAGAATCAAGCCATCTATTACTATTATAGGTTTAAATGATACATCATATAATGCATTCTGCACCATGTAATCGTAGCCTAAGCTACGTAAATCAGATATATTATTATAAACAAATTTATAAAAACTGATCTTTCATTTAAATACACTTGCATACACAAAAAATTATTTTTAGGAATCTTTTATTGATGGATTTGAAAAGTGCAACAAATCGACTCCATTAACAAGTATGTATAGATTAAGAACGAGAGTGTACAGGCTCCGGATAATGATAGAATTGCATAAATGTAATTAAAAATAAAATATAAAGACTTATCAAAGTAACTAGACCAAAGTTTTAAGGCCATATCTGGTAGCATTCACGTAATCCATTAAATACTCAATAAAGGCTCGTAATTATATTACAACCTCTTATCTGTTCTATCTGATGACAGTCACGTAAATCTTCACTTAATACTCATAAGAGTATTGTAACTTTATAGCCTATTAAACTAAACCTTCAGAGACAGTCATGAGTGCATAAATTTTATCCAAAAACAATATCCTTTGACTTCAGCAAAATTTATGACTCGTGCATTCTCTTTGAAAAATAATATATAATTGCATGTTAATGATTAATATAATTATTAGAATAAATTCAAAGAAATTTATAGTTATATGTGACATGAATTTAAAAAATATGTATTTTGTTCTTGTATAGCACCACAATCTCAAAAGACATGGAATAAACTGCCAAACGAAGGAAACAACACATTTATTCAATCGCCAAATAAATGGAATGATTTGCCATGCAAGAATGATTCGATTATTGAGGTGAAAATATTAATAAACAATTCACTCAGAAAATGGTTGAAACAAGTTAATTTATTAAAAATTTATCTTAAAAAGTTCTTTTAAGTAAAATACTATTTACATAATGGTTAATATGTGCGCAATATACATTATGCTTCTGAAAAGCATATTAGTCAATTACAATTGTATAACAATAATGTATACAAACTATTAAGGATCTAAATTGTTTATTCATAATTAATTAATGCGGGAAACATGGGGCAAAGTAGACCTCGAAGAAAAGTGAATCATCCCTTTGTTTGAATCATATAAGGGATTTTTATCGCCCCATACGTGTCCAAAATATGTCTACGTAACTTTTTAACTAAAATTTGTATCAAGTTACTTGATATACTTACTCAATATTTTTACAATATTTTTCATTTTTTAGTCTTCTTTTTTGATTGAAATAAATAAAAATTGTTTCATTTTATTAAAAAATTATGAGTTTTACGTTATACAGCAAATCACAAAACTATAAAAGTCGACTTTAATAGTATTAAATAGCTTTAACCAGGTTGTATGATAAGCTTAAATTGTGTAATGAAAAAAAGAGCATCAAGGCAACGAGTGCACCAAGGAAAAGTAGGCCTACGTAAATCTATCATATTTCAGCTATTATCATATTTGTTGAACTTAAGTAAAGGAGGATTGTCCATTTTACCCCATGGTTTTTCACAAGTAAAATAATCAAACTTTTTTAATTTACTAAAAAAATCTTATATTTAAAATGAAAAAAATTTCTACTGTAAAAGTTCTTTTAGTAGTTAATATATTAATAAAGAAATCTGGACAATAAAACCTGCATATTTATCTTTATAAATGCATTTAAAATATCCATAATATATTTTTTATATTTAATATATATTTAAAAAAGAATACAATTATTTTTTGCAAGTAATATTTTATTAAACTTGTAGGCAGCATCTTTTTTCCCAATAAATGAGGATGTAACTCCCAAAAAAAGTAAAAATTATCCCTCCCACAAAAGTATAAAACACTTGAGGAAGCAATTATTTAATAATAGTTCAACACAAAATGAAAACTGTAAAGAAAGTGATACAGACAATAAAATAAAAAAGAATAAAATGGTACGTATTTTTTTCTACTCACAACTACTATAGTGTTCACATAATTATAATTGACCTTTTTTATTTATTTCAATAACCTCTTTTATTTTAATTATTGTATAGAATAATGCACAGATAAAGGAAAAGAAAGACAATAGGAAACGGAAAAATACAGAATCAGAAGATGAAAAAGACGAAAAAATCGAGAAAACAAAAAAAAATAACAAAAAAGCGAGAACGGAAAAAAAGCAATTTGGAAGCAAATCGGAAGATGATGCTACAGATTCGGAAAAAGAAACAGAAAAAGAAAAAAAAGAGAAGAAAAATAGAACAAACGATAGTGGAAAGAAGGAAGAGAAAATGTTATTTGGCGACAAATGGATAAAAGTAGATAAAGATGGGGAAGAGGTAAATTTTCTTAGAACTTGAACTACTTTGACTCTGAATATCACTCCCATTCATTTTTTAAACTCTACTTTAGTGAGTGTTCGTATATGAATGATGTATTTTTTAAATTGTTTTCTTTGGCATATTCACTAAATCTGAATGATTAATATTTCCACTCGAAAAGCTTACTAAGGCTTAATTCTGGCATGATTTGAGTCAGTGACATTTTATTTGTTCGGATTTCAAGAATGTGTACATTTACATACACACACTTACCAAAGTAGGGTTTTAAGGATGAATGCATTCTGAAGGACATCAAAGTAAAAAATGTAATACAAGTTCTATAAAAATTAAGAAACTGTGTTTGCCTAATCGATAATTTCCTTAAATATTTATACTTTTTGAAATTTTTTTGTAACAACATTTTTGCAAAAGCAACATTAATAATATGTTAATACGATATGTTGACAATATCTGTATATAATTTACAGATAGAAATGATTTATTTAGCCGAAGGCATTTCTTGTACTGTACACGACTGGACAGAATGTCTTCGATCAAAAACGGAAAGGTTGTTTGCCAAAAATATGCTGCGAAAAATGTATAACAACACTGAATTATTAAGTCGGTGTGTTAGTACCGATAAGAATTGTAAGACTCCTAATGGACGCAATTTATGTACATCGATTAGCCCTGCAAAAGATAAAGTTATAGATGGTAAGAATGTAAAATTTTGTATAATAATAGTAATTTTTAAGGTGGCTCCAACGTCTGGTGCTTTTAGTAGTAACAATAGTTAATGTTAAATTTAAATAAAAATTTTTTTATGTATAATAATTATTATTATGCATGTATTTCCACATATTATATCACGCATATAATTTTTTCACTTGCTTTTTAACTTTATTTTCAATGTTTTATCATATTTCTCGTAACTTATAATTTACACTTCCAACTTTTTCATTAAAATGTAATTTAATTATTGTGAAATAATCGAGTGTCTTATAACAATCTATAGAAAATAATCGAAATTTATAATTTATTTTCTCAGAATTTTGGTCGTTGACCTTTCTTGAAATTTTGCCTACTTATTTCATTTCTATTGATAATACAAACGTTCTTTAATTCATTTAAAAATCTTGTATTTAAAAGTCTCTGAAGCTACCTTAATGCTGTACTTATAAAAATGTAATAAAATATTGTGTTTATTTTAGTATGCATGCGGTATTACATTAAAAAAAAGAGAAATAAGAACATCCGCAAAATTGAACTGGATGAATGGGTTAAGAGAGAAAAAAATCCTGCCTTAACGGAGGTTATAAACCAAGTAAAAGGTATCGCAAGAAAAGAAATTAAAAAAAAAAGGGAAGCGTTAGCAAATCCAGAATAAGAAAAATTAGTATATTTAATACATACATATGTATATATATATTAAACACAAGTATCTTGCGTGCTCTGGATACTATAATTTAATATATTTTTTTTACTACAAAATTTATATTTATTTTATTTATGTTTTGTAAGCTTAGCGTTAACAAATCCAGAATACCAAAAAAAAGTATATTTAATACATATATATATATTAAACACAAGTGCCTTGCGTGCTCTGGATACTATAATTTAATATATTTTTTTATTACAAAATTTATATTTATTTTATTTATGTTTTGTAAGCTCAGCGTTAGCAAATCCAGAATACCAAAAAATAGTAGATATATTTAATACATATATATATTAAACACAAATACCTTGCGTGCTCTAGATATTATAATTTAATATACTTTTTTTTATTAAAAAATTTATAATAATTTTATTTATTAGTTATGTAAGCTCTTGTTTCAAATAAACAAACGTACTTATCAATATTTTACAAGTTTTTATTATTTTATTTTATTATCCAATAAAACACAAATCTGAAAGAAAAACATATGTTCTATGAAGCCGGATTTATAGAGGCCGTAAACCATTAATTTATGCCAAAAGCGTACAATTTCGACCAATGCGTGGTTACGCACAACGGAATCGAATGACGTGTTTGGTCGAAAATTTACATTTTCGGCACAAGTTAACACTTTACGGCCTTTATAAATCCAGCATAAAACTTTAAGAATGTACGTGTTCTCTGATAATTTTATATTATATAAATAATTATATAGGTAATATTATATAAATAGATTAAAAAGTTCATCTAGCTAGCTTTTATCAAAATCCACCTGAAGTTTTATATAAAACTTTTATAAAATCCACTAGGATATCAATCACAATTTTGTCAAAATCTTTAAGGAAGTTTATCTAGATTTTGTAAAAAAAAATTGTAGATAATTATTTACTTTTTGTAACAATCTATGTGAATTTTGACAATTATTAAGTAATAACCTGGATTTTATTAAAAAGAAAACATTGATAATAGTGAATTGTTTTGTTAAAAAACGATGTAGAAAACCATATGGAAAATTATATGAGAAATTATATGGAAACCATGTGAAAAACCATATGAAGTGCCATCCAAAAAATTCAGCTGGTTATACATGTGGATAACCATGTGGAAAACCATACAAATCCGACCTGGGATACAGGTGGAAATCTATATGGTTAGCCATATATATAACCATATGAATCTCCACCTGTACCTTTTCAGTACGGTTTTCCATCTGGATAACCATAGGAAATCCATACAAAACCATCTGAAATCCATAGGAATCCACATATATTTTTATCTAGTTATCCATGTAGATAACCATCTGGATTTCCATCTGGATGTTTTCAACGGGGAAGGCATTGACACAAGCCATGTAGACCCAAAATCGTGGCTCTAACACTTTGTTAATTATCAATCTTAATCCAATAGAAATTTTAATCCTTGCAGATTGTGAATTCTTTCCGATTCCCAATCGTGCAGATCATTAATCCATAGAAAAATCGAGAAAAAACTTCTTCACGAAGCATATATGGGACGAAGGCCGGGTCGGATTCGAACCACGGACCTTGGTGTTACTAATCACTCGCGTAGGCACTGAGCCACGAGGCGAGACACTACCGTGTTAGGTTAGGTTAGGTTAACTGACTGTCTGTGACAGCGCGCTGAAAACGCACTGTCTGCACTGCACTGCACTGCACTGCACTGCACTGCACTGCACTCTGCGATACTAACGCCGTCAGCCGCCAGTGTCGAAAAAGTAAAAGTGACATTTCCCCCTTTTTATATATATATATGTCATAAGACGTCGACGTTAGAAGTAGTATCTTAATTAAAAAATTTCCACACTTGGACTTTGTGTCGCAATATCTCCGCTCGTAGGGCACGTAGCGGAATATTATAAGAGAAACCCCCCCCCCTATTTGGACCAAAAACTGTCGATCAAGCCTACTTAGAACTTGATCCGTTCACTCGTTATCGAGATCTCAGCATCTCGAGTACTCGCAACCCGTCGCGTCGCGTAAAAGAGTCACGGTCGGTCTCGCTCCGCGTGTACTTGGCGCGAGACACTACCGTGTCTCTTGATAATGATTAAGAAGAAAATATTTCTTTTAATTTGTCAACATGCTATTAAAAAGTAAAACGGCGTTCCATATACATACATACATTTAACATTAGTAAATTTTTGATCGCGATTTACTTTAATTATCTCAGTTTTAAAACGATAAATATTTCACGAGACAACTACCTTAATACGAACAATATAAATGATTTAATAAAATAAATACCTTATAAAAAATATACCTTTCCACGTAGAAATGTTAAAACGGCCCAACATTGGGACATTACCGTTTGCCGTTGTGCCAGTACTGGCCGCCAGTACTGTGCCAGTACAAATTTAACACAGGAGTGTAACGCCAATAACGGACGGACCAGTACTGGGGATATAACTGGACCAGTACTGGGTATATAATTGGACCAGTACTGGGTATATAACTGGACCAATACTGAGCATATATCTGGACTAGTATTGGGATAGTATCGTTTGCCGTTGTGTCAGTACTGGCCGCCAGTACTGTGCCAGTACAGATTCGACACAGAGTGTAACGCCAATAACGGGCGGACCAGTACTGGGCATATAACTGGACCAGTATTGTATTTGTTAATAAATAGTATCTAATCTGTAACTGACACAATGAGTTTTCTGGAACATATATATATATATATATATATATATATACATATGTTCCAGAAAACTCATTGTGCCAGTTACAGATTAGATACTGTTTATTAACACATACAATACTGGTCCAGTTATATATATATATATATATATATATATATATATATATATTCCAACAATAATGGTATGGAAACAGAGCGGGTAGAAAGCGCAGAGAACGGATTCTGCAACACCAAAGCAGACAAAATCGTTCTCTCATAATTACGTCTGTCGTCTCTGGGAGATTCATTTCCGAGAACGCCCTAGCCGAACTGCGACGGCTTAATGCCCTGCACTCTGGTGCGACAGAGAACAACAGTCGCCCCGCGGAAATAATTGACTTGACCGCGCCAGAACAGATCGACTTGACTTTCCCTATACCGGTCATCGATTTAATCACCGAAAATCCACCCCCGTCGGATTTTGACGAGATCACCGCGCGTTTTTCCTCCATAGAAAATTTTATTAAATGTACATATGCAAATCATCCAGAGTCCATATAATGTATAATAACCATCTACATAAAGTCTCCCTTGATTTTATACAACCATCTAGCTTGTAACTATATTTTATTATACATTACACACATATATATATATATATATATATATATATATGTATATATAAATACCCATAACCAGTCCGTGCTTACCATACAATCTAATGTAAAATATTAATTTACTCACCAAATATACCTTGATAGCGAAAATCTTTATAAAATCCTCACCCTCTAAATTTATGTAACACTCATACTGGAATAAATGTTTCTCCACACATACACACCATACTCGCTCGTACTATATATATATTAATAACTTTTAATCTATAATGTTATTTTATTCTTTTCTTTTATAATCCCACGTATTACATATAACAATGATATTTAATTTGTAATAAGATTTTGTTTTCTCCTTTTTGTGTAATAAATATTCATACTAATTGATAAAATTAGATTCAATGTCTATTCATTTTAAGTAAGACCTCACCTCTCACCATCTCCCGAAAATCGCGCAAGGTCCGATCCCCGGTAATAGGGATTATATTCTTGACCGAAATAAGGGCCGCGAGTGCACAAAACTTTCAGTAGGCGTACTAGCGTCCTTCTGGACGTTGACCCACGACTGAAGTTTCCTTAAAAAGTGCATTCTACTCGAGCCACGCGCCCATCCAGCGTGACTCCGAGATACCATAAGTTTGGGTTACGTCTTCCCATCCCCCCTCCCTTGGATAGCCTTTCCTTCGCTATCCGTCGAACCAAATATACCTAAATTTCGGGGTCCTGACGTAACAGAACTTAAAATTTTGGGGGCTCGTCCGGGATGTAAAGTGCGATTTTCCGAGAGTGGTGATGAATACGAGGTCTAAATCTGATAAATTTGAAGTTGACGAACAGTATAAACAAGCCATAGAGAATCAAGGCAAAATTAAACCCGGTAGTTTTACACCATACACATCCACCCCCTTTCCTAACATTAAATCAGCATCTAGATAACTTTTCACCCCAAACGTTGGCGAGACTGCGGAGGACAAACCAAATATAACCGATACGTCCGATTTTACCTTTCACGTTTCCGACGATTCCGCAGATAAAACAATAGTACCTGCATCACGGCAAGTCGAATATAATTCTTTTATAAATTATAATACGTCCGCAGACACAATGGCACATGCTAACCCTTTTGCTACGTTAAAATACGCGGTAGAGGCCGTTCCCTTCTTTGACGGAAAAAATATTCCGTTAACCTATTTTATCGAGGGATGCGAAGAAGCGAAAGCTATGCTGCCCGATGAGGCAGAATCTCAATTTACCAAAATAATCAGAACTCGAATTATAGGCGAAGCTCGTCGTACCATACAAGATCAAGAGTTTGAAACAGTAGCCTCGCTAACAAAATATTTAGAACAAGTATATGGCGCGGCAAAGAATATTTACCAATTACAAGGGGAGCGAGCTAGGTTGCATCTATCAAAAGTCGGAGGAAGACGTAGTAACATAGAATATTAGAAGCACACAAAAATTCAGGACCCCCGGTCAAAATGTTAAAGCCTCCTTAGAAAAGGACATGTGTAAGTGCTTCATTAAAGGGCTGAAACCGGAAATTGAACAAAGAGTGACAAGGAATTTGGATGTCCAGGCCACCGTGGCCGACGCGTTACGGATAAAGAGAGAGTTACGCGAGATAACGGATCTGCGACAGGAACCGATTAATACAGCAAATAAACCAACAATTGCTGCCCGATCTAAAGAAACCTGTCAAATTTGTTTCAAAGAGGGACACGTAGCCTCTAACTGTAGAAAATTGACTCAACCTCTCCAACAGTCACATAGTAAGACCGCCTTAGGGACTGAGATTCTAATATGCCAGATATGTAAAAAACGCGGCCATGGCGCCGATAAATGTCGTCTCCGCGACCCTGCGGTTCAACGATCCGTCAACGTAATTCACGAGAATCATGTCATCTGTCAACTGTGTTCAAAATCTGGCCATAATGCTAAATCTTGTAGAACAAATATTGCCAACAATCAGAATAAACCGACTGTAATTTGTCAATGGTGTGATAAACCAGGACACTCGGCTAACAATTGCTGGAAAAAGCAAAATGAACAACGCGACGCGGCGAATAGATCAACAATTGTCTGTCAGCTCTGTAATAGTGTCGGGCATATCGCTAAAAACTGTCGAACTAAGGTGGAACAAAACGCGACACCCAACACATCATTATTTTGTCGTTATTGTAAGGGAGAAGGGCATCTCCTTGAAAACTGTGAATTGAGAATCGCAAGCAATAGTCGGAGCAAACGAATAATCTGGGAAACTTCAATGGCCCCTCGAAGTCGGGTGTGCAGCAGGGGTCCTAACGGATTTCACACCCATCGACATCTCAAGAAACACAATAGACTAAAAAATAATAGAGATACAACCAGTGGATACAACCCGTAACCGTAAATCTCGATAAACACCGACGCGTGCCGACCATTCAGGTAGACTTCGGTAAACCGATTTCACACGTTACTCTCATGCTGGATACTGGTTCCGGCCCAAATTTAATTAAAGAAAAATTTTTATCGAATAACCATACCGTCAATCAAAACTTTTGCAATTAAGCGGTATAAATGAATACCCAGTGTATACGCTCGGAGAAGTTATCTTACCCCTCTTTGGAAAGCCAGTACCTTTTAACGTGGTGTCAGACGATTTACCAATTCCACAAGCTGGTTTATTAGGTAACGACTTCTTTCAGCAAACCTCTTCAAACATAGATTACGCGACGGGACACTTAAACATGTCAGGAATTAGTATACCTTTCTTCTCACCGGAAACTATTACAGCTTTTCCGCGGTCAGAATCTTTGTTTTACGTGAGAATAGAAAATCCAGAGATAAAAGTAGGGTATATACCGAGGTTGAAGATATCTCACGGAATTTACCTAGGAGAAACTATAGTAGAAAACATTTCAGAAAAAGCATATCTAAACATTATAAGTACTTTGGACAAAAAAGTGGAAGTCCACGTACCAACCTTGCGTCTTAAACCATTAAATGAATTATTTGACTATCCTGAGTCAAAAATAGAGACGCATAATAACCGAGAAGAAATTGTGATTACGCAAATTAATCCTCGACACTTAGAGGATAATCAAGATCATTGTAAAATAATTGACGGAACAGATAAAAAAGAAATAAAAGTTGACATCAATAATAAAAATAATTATGCGAATTTGAATAATAAAGACGGGATCATAAATGAGAATAAAAATACGAAAGAAAATGAGAAACCAAATAAAACTTCTGATCTAGATACTCGAGAGAAAGGTCCCCAGACCTCCCCCGAAATGCTAGACTCCCAAGTCCTCGGAGGGGGAAGTTACCAAACCCCTCCTGAAATATTAAATAATTCCAAAATCTGCGGAGGGGGAAGTTACCAAACCTCTCCGGAAGATTCCAAAAATCCTGGAGAGGGAAGTTACCAAACCTCTCTAGAAGATTTAAATAATCCTAAAATTACAGAGGGAAGTTTCCAGACTCCTCTAGTATATTCTACTCCCGTCGATTGCGAGGAGGCAAATAACCAAACCTCACTATGCAATACGACAAGAAATTGTTTAAAGGAGCCAAGGAGTAAGAACTCTTCAGAAAAAATAAAATTTCCAAAGGTTGAAATGCCCATAAAAAGTACAATTAATAAAGATAATACCTCTCATGTCACTATTGGAGAACTCATAAGAAGAGTCAAATTATATAATTCTAAGATGGAGAACATTTATGAATTCAACAGGAAAAATAAACCGTCAGCAAAAACTTTAGCATACGCACAAACCTGATTCCGAGAAATAATGGAAAATTTTAGATACAGACGCAAATCAAAGCAATATCAATTAACGCCTGAAACATCAATTAACGATGATATTCCACGAGAATGTTTTGTATCACCCGGAGAATCTAAAGAGGACAAACTTGCAGAAATCATAAAGTTATTACGGCTAGAGCATTTGAATAACGAAGAAAGAAAAAGTATTATAAAACTTATAAGCAATAGCCAGGATCGATTTCACATCCCTGGAGAAAAATTAACAGCAACTCATGTATTGCGACATCAAATACCAACAACAGACGATCGACCTATAAATACTCGACAATACAGATTTCCACAAGTCCATAAGGAAGAAATAAATAAGCAGGTAAAGGAACTGTTAGAGGCAGGAATCATAAAACCTTCTCAGTCTCCTTACAATACACCCATATGGATCGTGCCAAAAAAGGCAGACTCGAAGGGAAACAAACGTTGAAGGATGGTATTAGATTTCCGAGGAGCAGGGGCGGATTTACCACTAGGCAGAGTAAGCAACTGCCTAGGGCGGCAAATGTTTGGGGGCGGCAAATGTTTGGGGGCGGCAAATTTTGGGGCGTGAAAAAATTTGAATTTAATAATTTAAATATTTATAATGACATCACATGACATTTCAACTAAAAACATTTTTTCTCGAATTAGATTGTGTAATAAATAATCCAAGATATATACAGAGAGAAAGATGAGAGTGGTCATGCCCGCGTTTTGATGGCTGTACCCGAATCCTGTCGGTATGTGCACGTTTTTGTGGTTCTCTTCCGTGCTATGTCCACGATTTTTGTATTTGCTTTGGAAATAAAACCAAAAAATCGTAAATCTAACGGAAGAGAATAAAAAAAATCATGAACATAACATGAAAAAGAACCCCAAAATCATTGACATTACCACAAAATAGTGGACATAGCACGGAAGAGAACCACAAAAACGTGCACATACCGACAGGATTCGGGTACAGCCAAAACGCGGGCCTTTCTCTTTGATATATATAAAACAGCGCGTTGCATTTGTTTAACTCGACAACTCACTTGCGCTGTGTCGCCCATCGATGCATCGTATCTTTTGTTTATATGGTATATACTATATACAGTAGCGTAACGGTAAAATTCTGTCTATGTTTACACTCAATAATATCGAAGATTTTTTACGAACTTCTGCAATACATTCAAACCTAAGATGAGTGATGGGAGAAAGAAACTTAGTGGCTCTCAGTATAGAAAGCGTGCTAAGGAATCATTAGAAAGAAACGATAATCTATTAAAAAATACACGTAAACTTGACTCGTTTTTTAAGGTTAAACGCGAGGAAAATAAAAATAATGACCAAGAAAATGAAACTATTCCTCCTCTCTCAAGTTCGGAACAGAGTCAGGTAATTACTTAAATGTATTTCAAAATATAGATATTACATTTTTTCCTTGCATAGTTTTGTAATAAGTAAAGTTACATAAAAAAATTCACGTGTATATTAAAAGTCATTGCATAAATATAATATATTGCTTATTTAAATAAGTCAGAATATAGCTATAGCTACCCGAAAGTCATGAGAAATGTTATAATGAAATAATTATAATGCATAAACAATACTTACATGAATTTGGTAAAAATTAACATCAATTTTTTATATCAACATATATTTTAAAACATATATTTTTCACATTTTCTAATACTAGTTTTCCTAAAAAGATCGACTCTTTTAAATTCGCGGAAATCATCATGGCGGTAATTAACTTTAATTAAGTTAAAAACTAATCTAATACCGCTAACATATAATTAAGCTAAGATAATGCTATTTAACTTTTTAACAGAAGTATAAAATTTTTAACTAAATAGTACCCATCTCTACTCCTGAAGCTTCTTGCAGTGCAAGTGCAGATACTCAAACAATGTTTATCATTGAAGAACAACTTGAACCTGAGCTCCAATTTTCAGTGAATAGAGATCCTGCTAAATGGACAATTAATGATAGCACTAGGGATTACGTAACACTTAACGATATGGAACAAAACGTCGATGTGGATTTTGCTCACAGTAAACGTACGTATGAGGACGGTGTGACACGATACTTATCAAAATCACTGTTCGAACGTAATCTTTTAAATGGCGAAAAAACCTTTCGTCAGTGGCTAATTTACTCTCAAAGTACTGGTAGAGTATATTGCGGACCGTGCCTTGCATTCAATGGAGGTTCTCAATTTGGTAGCAAAGAAGAGTTTAACGACTGGAAAAATGCTTTTAGTCGCTTAGCATCTCACGAAAATTCGTCAAGTCGTCCATTCTAAATTTAAAACGAAGGGGAAATATTTGTGGCCGCTTAGATAACAAACTGACAGTTCAACTCGAGGAAGAAATAAATTACTGGAGGAATGTACTAAAACGCGTGGTGGCAACTGTAAAAGCCCTGGCTTCACGTGGTCTTTCGTTTAGAGGACACGATGAAGTATTTGGATCTGTAAAAAACGGAAACTATCTAATGTCTTTGGAACTTATCGCAGAATTTGATCCGTTTTTAGCCGATCACATTTCACGATATGGTAATCCTGGCAGTGGTCACACTAGTTACCTCTCTTCTACTATTTGCGAAGAATTTATTCATCTAATGGCGGATAAAGTGACAAGTCTCATTATTGCTCAATTGAAATCGGGAAAATATTTTTCGATTATTGTCGATTCTACGCCAGACATATTCACGTCGATCAATTAACTTTTATTGTCAGATACGTCCTTAATGATGGTTTACCTATTGAAAGCTTCCTGGAATTTATTCCCAACATCGGCCACTCAGCAAAGGCAATGGAGAAAGCAGTAACTGGCATATTAAATAAATATGAAATTGACATCACGAACTGTAGAGGACAGTCTTACGACAACGCAGCTAATATGTCGGGTGCTTATAACGGGCCTGTAGGCACAAATTAAAAAGCTATCGCCACAAGCGGACTATGTCCCATGTTCAGCTCACTCGCTTAATTTAATTGGCGAATTCGCTGCAGAAAGCTGTAAAGAGGCATGTAGATTTTTTGCACTTCTACAAGAGATATGTAATTTCTTTGCTTCCTCAACTCAACGCTGGGAAATTCTCCAAAATGAGATCCAGCTAAACAAAAAATTAAAGGAAGACAAAAATGAAACGACTACCATAAAAAGTTTATCGGTGACTAGGTGGTCGGCACGCGCAGATGCTTGTCGAAGTTTGTACGAATCGTGGGACGACATTATACATGTACTAAAATTAATCGAAGATAATAAGCAACAGAAAGCTATCGTCAGATGTGAAGCAAAGGGCATTCGGCTTAAACTTGAACGACTAGAAACAGCTTTTATGACAGTTTTTTGGGGTTTCATTTTGAGCAGAATTAATGCAACCAATAAAAAACTGCAGAGTGTAGATATTGATATATTTACAGTTGTGAAGCTTTACGATTCATTAATTAATTTAATTACAAATATTCGCGAAGACTTTAACTATTATGAGGAGAAGGCACTGAGCTTTTCTGTAATGCAAGAGTACGAGAAGGATACGAAACGAGAGAAGAAGAGAAAAATACGTTCTGATGAATCTAGTAGCGATGGAGAAAAATTGACCGGACGAGAGGATTTACGAATTAATACGTTTTTAGTCATAATTGATAACCTCCTTATGGAGTTTAAAAAACGCCACATTGCTTATCAGCGATTTCACGACAAATTCGACTTCCTCATCAACCTACCATCCTTAAGTCCAGATGAAATACGAAAAAAAGCAATCAATTTGCAGAAGACATATCAGTCGGACCTTGAAGAAACTTTTGCAGATGAATGCCTTCATTTCGGTGCACACTGTTCCACGGGCCATGAAAAATCGGAAACTTCTTTGAAATTATTAAAATGGATTCGAGAAGAAGATCTGCAAACCGTGTATCCAAATGTCGATATCGCACTTCGCATATGTGCTTGTGTTCCAGTTACGAAATGTACGGGAGAACGTAGTTTTTTATGGTTGCGCCGTGTTAAAAACTATTTACGTTCTACGATGAATGAGGATAGACTCAACGCACTCGCCATACTCAGCATAGAATCACAATTATCGAGATCTTTAGATTATGACGATATAATTAATGAGTTTGCGATAAAAAAATTGAGACAAAAAAATTTATAAGTACAATTAATATTTAAATAAATACATTTGTTATTAAAAATTGCGTATGTTTATTTATTAATTATGCCTAAATATGGTCATGCTTTCATGCTTACAAAAAAGACGGTAAATTTTCTGGTACCTACAGCGAGTAAAATCGTAAATCCACCTCTGCTTGTTGTTGAAAGGAGAAGTACGTTATATATCTATATATATATTGTATATTGTACACACAAAATTTCAAGCATATGCGCAAACATTAATTTTCAATTTCTTTTTTCACGCCTTACATGGGCGGCAAATATTTTAGTGCCTAGGGCGGCACAAGCCCAAAATCCGCCCCTGCCGAGGAGTGAACGAAAAAACTATGGGCGATGCCTACCCATTACCAAATATTGTAGAAATTATTGACCAATTAGGCAATGCAAAATATTTCACGGTATGTGACCTCGCCTCTGGGTTTCACCAAATAGAAATGGACCCTGCAGATAGCCATAAAACTGCATTTACGACCCCTAATGGCCATTATGAATTTGAAAGAATGCCTTTCGGGTTAAAGAATGCTCCCGCTACCTTCCAACGAGTAATGGATTTAATTTTAACAGGAATAAAAGGTGTATTTATCTACATGGATGACATCATTATTTCTGCTCCTACATTAGAAGAACATGAAAGAAGATACAATTTGGTAATGGAACGACTCCGCCAAGCGAATCTAAAATTACTGCCCGATAAATGTGAATTTTTAAAAACCGAAGTAACATACTTAGGACACATAATAAGTAGTGATGGAATTAAACCCGATCCAAAAAAATTAGAAGCCGTGAAACAATTTCCTAGACCAAAAACGCCGAAAAATATTAAACAATTTCTTGGATTAGCAGGATATTACAAGAGATTCATACCAAATTTTTCAAAATTAGCTAAACCTTTAACACACTTATTAAAAAACGATACGCCTTTTAATTGGACATCTGTTCAAGAAGAATCTTTCGAAATATTGAAGCAGAAATTATGCCAAGAACCAGTTTTGCAATATCCTGATTTTTCAAAACCCTTTATTTTAACTACTGACGCTTCAGGAATTGCTGTAGGAGGCATATTATCGCAAGGAGAAATAAATAAAGATCGACCAATAGCATACGCGTCTCGAACCTTAACTGACAACGAATTAAAGTACGACACGTATGAAAAGGAAGCTTTAGCAATAATATATTGCGTTAAACATTTCCGACCATATCTATACGGACGAAAATTTACTCTAGTTACAGACCATAAACCCTTGCTTTGGTTCAAAAATGCACAAGACGCAAACATGAGAATCCTCCGTTGGAGACTAAAATTAGCGGAATACGAATACGACGTAGTATATAAAGCAGGCAAGACCAACGTGAATGCCGACGCTTTATCAAGAAATCCAGCAAATTTCGAAGAAGCAGATTGCAAAATAATTAATCGTAAAAAACTCCTAAACCCCAACGACCCGAAAGACGCAGCCATAATTTCCGAAATGTTAGAAGAATCCGACAAAGACAAGGAAGACGAAAATTTTAATTTATATCGCTCAGACGACGAGGAAATAGAAGACTTACTACTTGACGATCAACCTGACAAAAATACAGACTCAATACCATTTACACAGGAAGAACTAAGTGAACCGCCGAAACTAGAAATTGTGGAAAAAGCATTAATCCACGATTTTCCTAGTTATAATAAAATACAAACCCGTAGCCAGACGACGAAAGATAACGCTCGACGAAAAAAATCAGGTAACGACTCACAAGTCCAAGAAGATAAAATCAAAGAGATAGTAGATAAATACGATTCTTCAGATAAAGAAAGCGATACCGAAGACGATGAGAGAAATGACGAAGAAAATGAATTTAACGAATTAGACGAAAACAGAGATCAAAATACATCACAGATAAAACCTACCATAACCGACATTCAAATACTCAGGAGTAATATGGTAGAAACCCGCGATTTATTATTTCTACGCAAAGATAACATAGCATACTTTGTCGACACTAACGGGAGACCGTTAGACTCAGGCTCACAAAAACTTTTTGAACGAAACCAGATCCCAAATTTAACCCCTCTCTCTTTAGGTAAAGCAAAGACCATAAAATACAAAAAACACTACCATATAGCCTTGCCTATCAGTGAAGGGCAACGAGAAGGCCCGAACATGACCCTCACTCAAATTACTGCAACGATAAATGATTTACGAAGCATTGCCGACAATTTAAATTTTGAAACACTCAGTATCGCAAAAACAGATTTTGTTAACAACGTACCGTGGAGTAATATTAAATCTCTCTTACAACTGACTTTTATCAACTCAACAACTCAACTCAATAAAATATCCTCCTAAAGATCTCCGATTCACCATAATTGACGAAATGCACTGTTCACCTACCGGAAGACACCGAGGTGTTACGAAAACATATAATAGAATAAAACATAATTATTATTGGGAAAATTTAAAATCCGATATTCAAAGATATATACAACAATGTCTGCAATGTCAATTGAAAAAGTTAGTCAGGGTAAAAACTAAGCAACCCATGATAATTACCGATACTCCAGGATCTTCTTTCGATAAAGTAGCCATGGATATAGTAGGACCTCTTCCCATCACCAAAAGAGGCAATGAGTATATTTTAACATTACAAGATCAACTAACTAAATTCTGTATGGGAATACCCCTACCAAATCAAACCTCAGAAACAATAGCAGAAACATTTGTGGACAGATTTATCTGTGTATTAGGAGCACCTAAGGCAATATTAACCGACCAAGGAAGAAACTTTATTAGCGATCTAATGAAAAGAATCGCCAAAATATTCAGAATCCGTAAATTTTGCACAACTGCCTTCCACCCTTAATCGAACGGATCGTTAGAAAGATCACACCACGCGTTAGGCGAATATCTAAAACAATATGCAAACAAACAGAAACAATGGGATAGATGGATCGGATTGGCAATGTTTAATTACAACACCAGTGTACATGAAGCGACGAAACACACTCCATATGAACTAGTTTTCGGAAAAATTGCAAGAATTCCATCGAACGAACCCTTGGGTCCAGAAGATAAACTAGCTAATTATGACGAGTACGTAATAAACCTCGCCACGCAGCTTCACAATATACAGACCAACGCTCGTAAGAATGTCGTTCAGGCTAAATTTAAATTTAAAAAATACTATGATAGAAAAATCAATCCTCAAACCTTTAAACCTGGAGACCATGTGTTCCTATTAAAAGGGTCGAAACCTGGAAAATTTGGAGACCAATACACCGGTCCTCACGAAGTTTTAGAAATATTAAATAGAAACAACGTGAAAATCAGAATCAAGAAAAATAGCCGAGTTGTACACCCCAATCGATTACGAATTTCCCAGATCAAACCAATAGATAAATAAATAGATAACCAAATGAACAAATAAATAAATAAATAAATAAATACAACAACAACCAACAAGGTCATATAATTTTCAGATGGACTTCCAGATCTTAGGGAAGATCACAATACTGATAATAACTATATGGATAAGGCAAGTTTATGGAATAATAGGATATGACTGTGGGTCTCCAGCTACAAATTTGACGACCTTGTCGCTGATAAACATTGAAGAATGTGACATCCCATTGCCAAAGGTCACCTCCTGTTAGAAGTCGGTTCTCCGCAGTGTTATCTCGTGAGAAATAAAGCGAGCCAAAATGATATTATATTTCTCTGATTTATTATAAACTCAGGATTTCGAGAGGTACAAAAGTGCGTCTGAACAAGAAAGGCACGCTCATGAGAGAGAGAGACAAGATGGTAGACTTAACCTGAATAAACGTTAAAAACATAAAAGTAACTTAGAACCTTCAATGCTACCAATCATAAAACAATAAAATATTTAACCATTATAGTCATAGAATGTATAGAGATTAGATACAAAAGGTTGGAATAATTGTTCAATATGTCCAACACTCCTCCTCAATTATTGCAAACGTACAAGCCACATCCTTCACGTAGTTTCCTTAGTCTTGCTGCTGGCAATGGCTTTGTTAGTAAATCGGCAATCATGTCCTCACTTGGACAATATGAACAGGAGATTTCGCCTTTCTTCACGTGATGTTTAATAAAATGCACCTTTGTATCTATATGTTTGGTTCGATTCGATAGTCTCTCCTCCTCAATGAATTTCAAACAACTTTGATTATCTTCATAGATGACAGTCGGTGTCTTCATGTCGATGTTGAAATCATTTAATAATCTTCTCAACCATATCACCTCTTGTGCTGCTTCACAAAGTGATACGTATTCCGCTTCTGTTGATGAAAGGGCTACACACGGTTGTTTCCTGCAGCTCCAACTTACAGCGGCTCCATACACGAAGAAAATGTGACCGCTGTTTGACTTGCGATCTGATTTACATTCTCCCCAATTTGCGTCTGCGTAACCTATAAGCGGGGTGTCTTCGTTTACATTTCCAAGCTTCAACTTAAAGTTGATTGTTCCCTTTAGATACCTGATTATTCGCTTGAGTTCATTCCAATGTCGCTGCGTAGGTTTGCTAATCTTCTGCGCCAAAATGCTTACACTAGCAGAAATGTCAGGCCGTGAAATGACGCTGATGTACAGTAAACGTCCAATCAACTTTTGGTACTTTTCAGTTTCCAGTAGAATATCAGACTCGCTGATGTCCTTTTCGTAATTGCTACTTATCGGCACTTTTGAAGGTTTAGCTTCAGATAATGAAAAATCCGCTACAACTTCTTTGATGTATGCTGATTGACTTATATTGTATGTTCCATCTGTATCTTTAGTAATTTCGAGCCCAAAGTACTCCTTGATCGGTCCCAAATTCTCAATTTTGAACTTCGATTTCAACGTTGACTCAACTTCTGTAATGTGTTTGCGTTTTCGACTCGCAATTATAATATCATCAACGTAAATGAGAATATAGATCTCCTCATCTTCAATTTTCTTTCGATAGAAACAGGGGTCTGCTGAGCTTTGCTGAAATCCCATTGACAGAAGTGCTTCGTGTAACGTTTCGTTCCAAGATCTCGCCGATTGTTTCAATCCATACAGACTTTTCATCAATCGACAAACCATTTCAATCTTGCCTTCTGCAACAAATCCAGGAGGTTGTTTCATATATATCACTTCATTGATGGTTCCGTTAAGAAATGCTGTTTTTGCATCCATGTGATATATCTCCATATTACGTTTCGCACCTAATGCAAGTAACACGCGAAACGTTGAATGTTTCACAACCGGCGCAAAGACTTGGTCGTAATCTTCACCAAATTTTTGGGAATAACCTTGCGCAACCAAACGTGCTTTGAAGCGGCGAATACTTCCATCTGCTGCACGTTTGACCTTATAAATCCATTTGCAACCAATCGCCTGTCTATCATGCGGTAACTCGGACAACTCCCATGTCTGATTATCCTTCAAAGACGCCATCTCCTCCTGCATTGCTTTAATCCATTGATCTTTAAATGGACCTGACACAGCTTCGTTATAGCTCTTCGGTTCCTTTACTGCATTATGGACAATGTTCATTTCATTAATTAGACGCTTCGGCGGTTTCCCCTTTGTGCTTCTTTCCGATCGTCTTGGTGGAGTGATGTTGGTGTCTTCGTCTTCATTATCTTCCGAATAATAGATCGTATTATCCAAATCTTCATCGTCGCTATGATGCTCTTTCATCCGCGTTTTGATTTGACGTGGTTCTCGCTTCTTCATCTGATGGCTTTATCCTAGTAGAAATCTCAGAGATCTTTTCCTGAACCGGGAACTTCACGTCTCTGCTGATAACTACCTTTTGCGTTGATGGATTGTAACATCGGTATGCCTTTGATTTATCATCATATCCAACTAAAATCATCGAAACAGCTTTCGGATCCAACTTCTGTCGCTTTTCTGCATGTACATAAACATAACATTTTGATCCAAATGACTTGAAATGCTGAATGTTTGGTTTTTTACCAAACCATCCTTCGTACGGAGTCACACTCGAACTGATTTCCATGGTAAGCGATTTTGAACGTAGTTCGCCATCATTACAGCTTCTCCCCAGAATCGGTTGTCGAGTGTCGATTCGATGATCATACAGCGTGCCATCTCAATGAGCGTCCTATTTTTACGTTCCGCTACTCCATTCTGCTGCGGGCTATATGCTGTGGTATATTGAATTTGTATACCATTCTCTCTCAAGTACTTTACAAATTCTTTACCGGTATACTCGCCACCTCGGTCAGAACGTATATCCTTTGGTCGTTTATTAAACATCGTTTGGACCAATTGAATATATTCCTTCAATTTGCTGAATACGTCTGATTTGTTCTGCAGCAGATAAACAACGGAATATTTAGTATAATCGTCTATAAATGTAAGTACATACCTTTTCTTCGATGGTGTCATAGTTTGCATCGGGCCGCAAACATCCGTATGAATTAAATCCATTACTTCATTAGAATATTTATCCACCGCTTTTGGAAATGGTACTCGTGTCATTTTTCCTTGTTGACATATATCGCACGTCTCACGAATTGGACAATTTGCAATGTCAGCACCCTTAACGTGTCCATCCGTGCTTAAGCGTTTTATAACCTCCAAATCACGATGACCACACCATTTGTGCCATTGGTGTATACAATTCTTTGGATGAACTGCATCAACCGTTAACAGTACCTTGTTAGCTTCCTTTAATATGTACAGGTTATCTTGCAATTCTGCTGTGGCTACTTGAACATCCTGACGCATGATGTCACAATTTCCACCGGGTACAAACTTGACATCAAACCCATTTGCTACAAGTTTACGAACTGACAATAAATTTCCACTTATTGATGGTACATATAATACGTCCTGAATCTTGATCGACCGGTTTTTTCCATCGTTATTTACTACATGAATTTTTACTGCACCGATCCCCTCAACTGCGACTCGTTGTCCGTTGGCTACGAAGATCTTCTCCTGATGATTCTCGTTGAATTCGGCAAACATATTTCGGTCAGATGTGACATGTGATGTTGCACCTGAATCAACTATCCATCCGTGCTTGAATTTTGAGGTTAAGAATAGAAAATCATCACTCTGCGATTCTTCTATTAAATTCGCTTGTTGCTTGCTATCGGGTTGTTGTTTGCTAGTATCGCCTTTTCCTTTTACTTTCTTATCCTTCAAATACTTTTTGTACTTCGGACATTTTGGCTTAAAATGCCCCTTCTCTTTGCAGAAATAACATACGATGTCCTTTGCCTTGGTATTTACGTGTAACGCCATTGCACCATCTGTATCATTGGAATGTTTGTCCTTTCGTTTCTTCCATTCGTCTAATAAACGTTGCTCTACTACGGCCGTCGTCAATTCACTTTCTCTTGACTCCAACGCTGTTACCAAAGTATCAAAACTTTCTGGCAAACTACCTAATAGAACTGCAACGTGCCAGTCATCGGTCTTCAACTCCTTACCAATGTCGTGTAATTGTTGAAACGCTTCAGCGATACGTGCGATGTGCATTTCCAAATCTGCGCCTTCATCTAGTTTCATATTCATAAGACGCTTTGTCAGCCGAACCAAACTGTTTGCATTGCTCTTCTCATGGTACGTTCTCAGGGCTTCCCATGCAGACTTAGCGGTTTTCGTGCTTCTAATAAGCACCAGTTGCTCGTCCTCCACGTTCAATCCGATGGTCGCATATGCAATAGAATCTTTCTTGTTCCATGCTTCCGTTACTGGATCCGGTGGAGCTGCAATGATATTTTCCCACGCACCTTCTTTCGTCAGCAATAATTGCATTTTAAACTTCCATACGAAATAATTTGTATTGTTTAGTTTGGTTATGGCATACTTCGTATCGATACTCATCTTCAGTGAAATATATCAAACTGCTGCTTATTCCAAACCTGGGCCCATAACCTGTTAGAAGTCGGTTCTCCGCAGTGTTATCTCGTGAGAAATAAAGCGAGCCAAAATGATATTATATTTCTCTGATTTATTATAAACTCAGGATTTCGAGAGGTACAAAAGTGCGTCTGAACAAGAAAGGCACGCTCATGAGAGAGAGAGACAAGATGGTAGACTTAACCTAAATAAACGTTAAAAACATAAAAGTAACTTAGAACCTTCAATGCTACCAATCATAAAACAATAAAATATTTAACCATTATAGTCATAGAATGTATAGAGATTAGATACAAAAGGTTGGAATAATTGTTCAATATGTCCAACACCTCCACCCAAGGTTTTATACACTTACTCCAGCTCACCGAATTTGAATCAGTGAAAGTAATACAATGCAAGGTCGAAGTCGATCGTCGATTAAAGTGTGTGGAATGTTTTCCCACAACTCAGCCATTCATAATGGAAAGTATTCATATATAGCCGATGTCACCAGGGATGCCTGCACCCGAATGCATACTTATGGAAGTTTTGAAATATCAGGCACTATTATAACCGGGTTGAAATCAAACCAAACTGCCAGCCGTCCAGTAACCTTAGCCGGTGTTGCAAATTCCGACGGAAAATGCATTGGAAAAATATATTCAGACCCTTACGGGTCTTGGACAAATGTTCTTGTACTTGTCTCCGTTACAATTACTCTACAAGATTACGCCGCCGATGTTAAACTAAGCACCAACCGTTTATATCTTAGATCAGGAGTAGCCTGTGATTTTAGTACCACTCAATGCACTGACATAGAAGGAGGAAGTACCTTTTGGAGCCCTATACCCGACCAAGCCTGTAGATTCACCACATATAACCAGTTGTATAGAGGTTACGCAGAAAAGGTAACCGACCTTGTAAACGAGCATTCCCAGACCATCTATACTGTTAATGCTGAATATTGTGCACCAAGGGGCGAAAGTAGCGTTTTTCAGACGAGTGTGAAACTTGTCGCCCGAGCCGAAGGCTCGGGCGGTAAATCACACGAGTCTGAAAAAGCTTTCGCCCCGAGGTGCACACGATATTTTTCACAACACCTCTTTACGGAAATGTTCGACTTTTGAATGCCTGTAGAGTGTATGCGTTTGATGCTCCATTTACACAGTTTATACGCGCGTGTAGTTAAATAAAAAGAAAAAAAGAGAGTGATGTGGGGTCTAGAGACGAAGACCTGGTGGGGTCCAGGGGCAAAGCCCCTGGGGGGGTGTGGGGGGCAAAGCCTCCCACAGAAAAAAATAAAATTAAAATTAAATTTAAAAAAAAAATACATATATATATAATTTTAATTTTAAAATAACAAAAAAATTTCCAAAAAATGTAAAAAATAGAATTTTTAGAATATAAATATATCATTAGACTCGTGAAAATGTCAATAAATTAATAGACGGCGATACGAGTCAAGGGCAGTGCGCAAATAGAGAATTAATAGTTACAGAAGTAAAACGAATTAAAATGTATATACGTATATACACATATTCCAACTTAATAAACTGCGCGCCGATTATTTGTCGGACTTGAAACACAGCTATCATTGGAACATTAATACCCTTTCCTCCCCGGAATTAAATCTACACGATTTAATTATTTATAAAACTGTAAAGAAATTATTGCGAAAAATATTAATGTTCCAACGATAGCTGTGTTTCAAGTCCGACAAATAATCGGCGAGCAGTTTATTAAGTTGGACGAAATGTATATACGTATATACATTTTACGTCGTTACTTCTGTAACTATTAATTCTCTATTTGCGCACCACGTACCGCGCTTGACTCGTATCGCCGTCTATTACGTTTTAGAATATACGTTAAGAATATACGTTTTACAAAGAATAAGAATTAATTAGTGAATTTAATATTTACACTACACGTTTGAACGTGAAAGCGTGAATTCGTCCCTCTATTTTGTATTTTAGATGTTGATTCAGATGAATCTTCAGTCATGATACAGCCAGCAAGCGACACAAGTCGACACAAACGTCGTTTTATCTTTCTTTTTTGGCAATGAGTAACAAAGACAAAACGACACTTGTGTCGACTTGTCACTTGCTGGAAAACTTCCTATATATGTTTTAAGATTTGCCCGTTACGTTACTTTCCGCCCGCTAAACAGGGACGAAAGTGGTCACTTTCCGCCCTAGGGAGAAAAGTGACCACTTTCGTCCCTGTTTAGCGGGACAAAAGTGAGCACTTTCCGCCCTAGGAAAGAAAGTGACCACCCTTCGTCCCTGTTTGGCGGGACGAAAATAAGCACTTTCCGCCCTAGGGAGAAAAGTGACCACTTTCGTCCCTGTTTGGCGGGAGGAAAGCAACAAACTTTCCTTCCTGGCGTGAAATTGGCCACTTTCGTCCCTCTCTACAGGCATGGAAAGTCGAACTTTCCGTGGAGGTGTTGTGAAAAAACACATCCGTGGTCAGCTTAACCAATTGTACAGAAACATCTTGTTACAACAATGTAGACTTGAGCTAAAAATGTTGCAAAATGCTTTGGCAATAGCTGCACGGTCCCCCGACATCTTTGCGTACCACTTTATGAAAGGACCTGGATATATGGCCCTTTTAGCCGGCGAAGTGATCCATATAATAAAATGCGTACCAGTTAAGGTAAAATTAACCCATACTGAGGATTGCTACGAGCAACTCCCAGTAATATTAAATAACAAAACTCACTTCCTAACACCGCAAACGCACATACTTCTACGACAAGGAACACAGATTAACTGCAATTCATTTGCACCACCCATGTACCTCTTAGGAGACGCATGGTATAAAATTATGCCAAGACCAGTGGAAACTGTGGCACCCACCATTATGAAGCCCATGACTAAGCCCATCTGGAGATATGTGAGTCCCGGAGCATTAGCTACCAATGGCATATAAACACCAAAGGATCTTGAAGACCTAAAAGATCATATAATGTTCCCTGCCGAGCGACCTGCGGTCTTTAATACCGTAGCAAGAGGAGTGATGGGGCAATCAATCTCGTTGCATGGAGGATCAATTGCCAACTTGATCGACGAGGCATCAATTGAAAAATATGCATTATCCGCTTAGCAAAAATTCTGGAGCAAATTTTTAATATTCGGCAACATTAGCCCCGGAATGATTGGGATATATTTATTCATAAGAATCTTCAAACTAATATTAGATACCCTCGTACACGGATACGCTCTTCACACAGTATATGGATGGTCCGTATACCTGATAGGAGCCATATGAGACTCCTTGACCCAACTCTTATTACATCTAGGAAGAAAAAAACCTGACATCGAGGGACTTCCCACTGCTCCAGATAAATCGGAGGAAGAGAAACAATCTCTTGAGCCACAAACTCATACGACAACTAATAAGAGACCAGGACATTGCTTTTCATTCGGGAGACCTCTCCTCCCTCCGAAGGAAACCTCCACTTACACTCTCGAACTTAAAGGATAACAGCGTTAATAATAATAATAATAATAATAATAACAACAATAGACTATGTACATGTTTACCCGGTTAATATACTGTATCGGTATCCTCGACGCCAATCCTACCGTTCTTAATTGCATGCTACGACATGCAGGGAAATCAACGACGCTATTCTTTTATAGAAATGGAAATTGAGTGTATCAACACCCGACTTTTGACCCGCGGGCCACTAAGGGTCAAGGTCGTAATAAAGGTGGAATCGCCCGCTTTCCTATGGGTTCAATTGGAAAATTCGCGTGATGACCTGGACGAACTCGTCGACGATCTAACGCGCAGGATGATGTGTAGGAGTAATTCCTTGCATATGCCACCTGACCACGTGCTACCAGGGGAAGCAGTCGCCATTCGGGAAGGAAGACGTTGGCAAAGAGGACTCGTGTGTATCAGATCGAAAGAAATGGATTGGTCACGATCGCCTTACGAGACTGGGGACGAGTTATCCAGCGACCTATATTCGACACCTACATCCTAAGAAGACCGATTCTGCAACCTACCTTGGCAAGCCATTCCCTGCGGGCTTGCTAATATTCAGGCTGTCGGGGCGAAACCAAAATGGCCCCGGCGAGTCAACGACCTAACCAGACTACTGATGGAACGACGGGAAGGATGGATTCGGATTCGTACAACACTCAGAGACGAAGCCGCCGTAGTGAACTTCAGACCCGAACGCGAAAGCGAAGAAGAACTAAACAACATGGAAGAATTGCTGATACGAATGGGATGTGCCGAACATTCTAACGAACAAATAACAAAAACACACCCCACGATTCTCTAGGCGAGAAACAAATACGCAAAACAAGTATGTATGTCTATATATATATGCAAATATATATATACATGTATATACACCAAACAAAACGCAAAAAAAGAATAATAATAATACACCTATTTTAGTTATAGTTAGTTAACAACAATTAACATAAATCTTAATCCTTATAAAATGGGATATATATGTATATATATAATTTTTCTTAAAATCTTTATCGCTACAGTTGAATGCATTAGAGCCAGTATGCATTAGAGAATAACGTATGATTGTCTTCTTTCAAAAAAAAAAGGAGGGGAGAAGAGATATAAAGAACCTATATATTCTCTCTCTCTTTTTCCTTGAGAAAAAAATATAATAATAATAATAATAATAACAATAAAAAAAAATCGAAACCCACGGTACCCGATAACGTTCCATGAGTTATCTTATGAAGAACAAACCGTTATGCGCTCGCTCTTCCCCTCTTTTCCTCCTTAACTCAGTCTACATGACTCCATACTAAATGAGACGCATAACAATTCAATTGCGCCCAGCAAGGGCCAATCTGCAACACATATTTAAGGGTACAGAAAGAGTCAGGACAGCAGAGCCTGACTCGACCAAGAGTGGGAATCCCAGCGATCACCGTACGGATAAAATGACAGTTACCCGAAGCGGAGACTCGGCATAAAAGAAAAAAAAAGGGGGAAGCATAATAAACTTCCCGAAACCAGAGACATTCCTGTAGTCAATATCCTCGTAATTTACAACTCCTGTCCCTTTCCTAAACTCAATCTCTGAACTCTGGAGGAAGAAGACAACACAAAATATATATATATATATATATATATATGTAGGTCTAGAGGTATGTTCCGGGACTGTTTACGTTTTTTTCGGGACTGTCCTGGAAAAAATTCATGTCTTACGGCAATTTTCGGGACAGTTTTTTGAATCTGATTACATTATATGCGTTATATTCCAGGACTGTACATTTCAAAAAACGTAAACAGTCCCGGAACATACCTCTGGACCTACACATATATATATATATATATATATATATATATATATATATAAATACGTATATATAGAAAATATAAATATATTAATAATAATAATAATAAGACAATATATACATATATATGTTAACGTACTTTAGTCAATCAAAGATAATGTATAAACATTTTGCATGTATACATGTGCATGCAGAAAGAACTACCTTTTACTATCATGATATTTTCTTAACTAGCCAAACAGGCACATGTATATTAGACCGAGAGCTGGCTACGAAAATACCAACGTCATTTCTGTAAGGAAATTTTCAACCTCAAACGATTGTGGCAATGTTGCAAATTAAGAAAGCGCAAGTCTGGCTGCTGGCCGGTGGTGCGTTTAGCGGGGGCGTACGCCCTTAGCTGTAAAATATCGAGGATGAAAAACGTCATATCTGTACGGCTAAAAATTTTTTTGCGTGTACTATATAATATTGTAAAGTACTTGCAAATGTTGCCAGACCTGTAGGTGGGGTCTAAAGTATTGCCAGATCAGGGTATAACTGCTTAAGACTTAATAACATTCACGTCATTTCTGTAAAATTTAAATTTTTTTTGCTTATTGTATACGTGTTTAATAATCTGTATATGAAATGACAGACAAAAATCTCGGGTCTAACACCGTGCCAGACGTCGCCGAAAATTTTAGTATCTATGGAATGTACTGTAAATTGCCGGCAGCAACAATTAATTTTATCACTTAAATCTTTCGAGCATTAAATTTAAAATGTTCTCTGCTAATAACGATAATATTTACGAACATTTTTTTACGGGAGAAGGGGTACACAAAAATTTCGATTCTAAAACCTTGACAGACTCCGACAAACTGCTCTTTTTACCAGGGCGATAAAATACACACATGGAAGCTATTCTTCACGAGTAGGTACACAGAATTTATAGAAATGTAACATAGACCTTATCAAGACACGTGTTTCACGTCGAATATATGCGCAGTGCAAGACCACCTCCCCCCCGCGTGTATCATTTGTTTTACGCGAGCCGGCGAGTCTAGACTAGTTTCTGCCGTAACAGTCAGCGTGCTAACGCATGTACAGTGCAGGCAGAACCTTCTGAGTAAATCTGTTCTTCTTTTACTAATTTCAAAAGAAAATAATTGTCAGTGAGTCAGAGTGTTGATCTGTATATTCCGTATTGCTCTGTGCTGTAATTTGGAAAATAAATTATGGCTTCGAGACCAATTTGTGTTTGCTGTGATAACGAAAGTGGCAAAATTATTTTATTCACCGAAGAGACGTTGAAAAAATGTCGAAATATTTTGGAAATTCGTGTTGCTCATAAATTAAAGTACAACAATATTATTTTGCCACCTGATGTAGTTGATAGTCATGGGTACCAAAAGTTGAACATTTATATCCTACGATTTGTTTGTCGGAGTCTATCAAGGTATTAGAACCGAAATTTTTGTGTACCCCTTCTCCCGTAAAAAATGTTCGTAAATATTATCGTTATTAGCAGAGAACATTTTAAATTTAATGCTCGAAAGATTTAAGTGATAAAATTAATTGTTGCTGCCGGCAATTTACAGTACATTCCATAGATACTAAGATTTTCGGCGACGTCTGGCACGGTGTTAGACCCGAGATTTTTGTCTGTCATTTCATATACAGATTATTAAACACGTATACAATAAGCAAAAAAAATTTCAATTTTACAGAAATGACGTGAATGTTATTAAGTCTTAAGCAGTTATACCCTGATCTGGCAATACTTTAGACCCCACCTACAGGTCTGGCAACATTTGCAAGTACTTTACAATATTATATATAGTACACGCAAAAAAATTTTTAGCCGTACAGATATGACGTTTTTCATCCTCGATATTTTACAGCTAAGGGCGTACGCCCCCGCTAAACGCACCACCGGCCAGCAGCCAGACTTGCGCTTTCTTAATTTGCAACATTGCCACAATCGTTTGAGGTTGAAAATTTCCTTACAGAAATGACGTTGGTATTTTCGTAGCCAGCTCTCGGTCTATATGTAACTCCATTTCAAAAATGTGCATATATACGCGCATCCAAATGTAACGCGTATGTATAGAAATAAGGAAGACGAGAGAATTAAGGAAGGGGTTATGGAGGTCGCCTAATCCTTTCCTCTTCCCAAAAGAAAAAAAAATAATAAAAAAATAACAAAAAAATAATAATAAAATGTATATAAGAAAATATGCAATGCTACGTAAGAGATAAGAGTACATAATTATATATATACGCATATCTTAATAGATCAAGTATAAATAGCTCGATCATATACATGTGTAAGTGAATCAACCTTTTTTTTTAACAAAACTAACAAGCACACGTATATGTAGCCTTCACGACAAAAATTATATGTACGCGCACCCGAATGTAACGCTAAAATAAGAAGGACGAAAGAATTAAGGAAAGGGTTATGGAGGTCGCCTAATTCTTTCCTCTTTCTTTAAAATCAAAGAAATAAGTACTATTCGGGGATGAGTGGTCTTCTAGTCTATTTAAGGCTTAGCATCGATTAAGTTAACAATCAACGAAAGAACGAAATCGCTCCAAATTCACCTACTATCGCAAATGTTGTGTCCATATACCCCCAACATTTGTCTAAGGCGGGGGGTGTTACGTCCTGTCGACTCCACGATTTCTTTCTTTCGTGGAATCATTAATTTCATCACACGGAAACCATAAATAGCGGTCATTAGCTCCTACTGTCATCGCTCATTAAATAGTAAATAGATGGAACCTTTCAGAAGAGTCGAGGCAAATAAAATAGACGAATTATGGACTTGATTGTCAGATTCCATGAAAGTTCCAGGAAATGAACCACGAAATTTCAATCATATCTCGAATTTCGTGGAAGGGGCGCAATAAATTAAAAATGCCATAAGAATCTAGGCGACCTCTCGGGTCACGGGGGAATTGATTAACGCTTTTCCGTGAAACGCAGATGTGACCTAAGACCCGCGCCTCGCGGCGATTGATAAAGCCGAGCCTCTGGAAGGGACTGTCAAAGGGGCATGGTGATAACGAACTCACCAATGAGGAGCCGCTAATTACAAATTGCTCATAGGCAATGGCGATTTTTGAGGAAGCTCGGCAAAGGATAGGAGGAAAGCCGAAAAATACGTCACAATCGGAAAAGAACTCCACCAATCAAACCATATTAAAAATCAATCCCGCCCCCTAAATTTTATATATAGGTCCGGAAGTATGTTCCGGGACTTTTATTTTTTACATCGATATATTCCGGGACATTTGGCAGTTTCCAGAACTGTCATGGAAAAAATTCATGTCTTACGGCAATTTTCGGGACAGTTTTTTGAATCTGATTACATTATATGCGTTATATTCCAGGACTGTACATTTCAAAAAACGTAAACAGTCCCGGAACATACCCCTGGACCTACATATATATATATATTCCAACAATAATGGTATGGAAACATAGAGCGGGTAGAAAGCGCAGAGAACGGATTCTGCAACACCAAAGCAGACAAAATCGTTCTCCTATAATTACGTCTGTCGTCTCTGGGAGATTCATTTCCGAGAACGCCCTAGCCGAACTGCGACGGCTTAATGCCCTGCACTCTGGTGCGACAGAGAACAACAGTCGCCCCGCGGAAATAATTGACTTGACCGCGCCAGAACAGATCGACTTGACTTTCCCTATACCGGTCATCGATTTAATCACCGAAAATCCACCCCCGTCGGATTTTGACGAGATCACCGCGCGTTTTTCCTCCATAGAAAATTTTATTAAATGTACATATGCAAATCATCCAGAGTCCATATAATGTATAATAACCATCTACATAAAGTCTCCCTTGATTTTATACAACCATCTAGCTTGTAACTATATTTTATTATACATTACACATATATATATATATATGTATATATATATGTATATATATGTATATATATATGTATATATATATGTATATATATATGTATATATATATATATATATATATAAATACCCATAACCAGTCCGTGCTTACCATACAATCTAATGTAAAATATTAATTTACTCACCAAATATACCTTGATAGCGAGAATCTTTATAAAATCCTCACTCTCTAAATTTATGTAACACTCATACTGGAATAAATGTTTCTCCACACATACACACCACACTCGCCCGTACTATATACAGTACAAAATTACTTTTTTCAAAAAAAGGTAAAAAAAAGGCGCCAAGTACACGCGCAATGTATGTTGTAAATTTAAAAATCTTAAATGGTATAGTAGCTTTATTTCTTCCTAACAAAATAATTCACAAAATTGCGTTATCTAATTCAACCTAAGTGATACGTATTTCAAAAAAAGATGTGAAATCTTTAAATTGCGCCAATTGCAAAGAGAATATACTTTGAAAAATATATACTTTGAAAAATAATTGTTGTGCAACTACTTTTAAAAAATAAATCAAAATTGTGTTACTTAACTCAACCCAAGTGGTATGTATCTTTGTATTCCTGAGAGTCTTTCTATATATCAACCCAAGTGGTAGTAGTTTTAATTCTCCTTGATAAAATTATAATATTACAAAGAATTATTTTAATCACAAAGAATTAAAGAGATAACATTATAAAATAAAAATATTTAATTAAAATAAAATAAATAAATTTTTCTTGTAAAAAACTTGGCGCTGCTTTTTTAAGGTTTAGAACCTTTGCACAAGACTTTCGTATGGCAACGTAGTGTAACGAAACGTGGGTCAACGCACAAGAAACGTATCGGTTACGGCGTTAAGCGTCGTCTACAATGGCAGCAGGAGTATGCAGTAAGACGTAAGCAGTAACCTATTCTATTGACCAATCACAGTCAATTATTCTTGAATTGTAAAAATCCCATTAGTCAAAAACTTACTGCTTACGTCTTACTGTATACTCCTGCTGCCATTGTAGATGACGCTTTATACGTCAATACGTTTCTTCTGCGTTGATCTACGTTACGTTACCATACGAAAGTTTTGTGCGGAGGCTCTAACTGATACGTTTCTTGTGCGTTAATCTACGTTACGTTACGCAACGCTATCATACGAGAGTCTTGTGCGGAGGCTCTTATCCAGACAAATTTGCATAGCGCATAAACATAAGTGTAAACACATATGTGCAAAAGGAAATAGACAAATCCATCTCTTTATGCATATGCTTATGCACCTATGCAAGTTTATCTGGGTTGACCTTAAAAAAGCAGCGCCAAGTTTTTTACAAGAAAAATTTATTTATTTTATTTTAATTAAATATTTTTATTTTATAATGTTATCTCTTTAATTCTTTGTGATTAAAATAATTCTTTGTAATATTATAATGTTATCAAAAAGAATTAAAACTACTACCACTTGGGTTGATATATAGAAAAACTCTCAGGAATACAAAGATACATACCACTTGAGTTGAGTTAGGTAACACAATTTTGTTTTATTTTTTAAAAGTAGTTGCACAACAATTATTTTTCAAAGTATATATTTTTCAAAGTAGGTATATTCTCTTTGCAATTGGCGCAATTTAAAGATTTCACATCTTTTTTTGAAATACGTATCACTTAGGTTGAATTAGGTAACGCAATTTTGTGAATTATTTTGTTAGGAAGAAATAAAGCTACTACCATTTAAGATTTTTAAATTTACAACATACATTGCGCGTGTACTTGGCGCCTTTTTTTACCTTTTTTTGAAAAAGGTAATTTTGTACTGATATCATGCATTTTGTAGTGATAAGCAAGTATCGGCAACAAATTTCCATTTTTCATTTTTTAATTATTCACAAATTGACAATAACAACAAATTAAATTTTTATTAAATTTATTATATATATGTATATCTATATATATATAAAACCTCTTATTTTTTACAAATATACATATATGTGTATTTATATTTGTATTATATAGAGAATTGCTATAACATTAAATGTAATAATAGTTATAATATAGAACTATTGTCTTCTATTTTTGAAATTTATTAAATATTCCCTGGTAGAAATTTTGACTGGGCGCTTGCATGGCACTGACCAGCGTGCCACACTGCCATTTCAGGAGCTGGCATGGCACGCTGGTAAGCGCCATCCGCGAAACGTCACGTTTTGCCCGCTAGCGCCACAGATCTGACGTGGGTGCTGGCATGGCGCTGGCATGGCGCTAACATGGCAGCGGTATTATATGATATTCACCTGGCATAAAAAAAATTTTTTTTTTCGAAATTTTATTACTATTTTATAACTAAATTTGTTTCTTAAGATGCAGTCTATGATTATAAATATTTTCTCGTATTTGAAAAAAACACTTACCTTGGTGGGATCGAACTTGGGACTTCT
Organism: Temnothorax ravouxi; assembly: GCA_030770255.1. Lineage (NCBI taxonomy): Eukaryota > Metazoa > Arthropoda > Insecta > Hymenoptera > Formicidae > Temnothorax > Temnothorax ravouxi. The sequence continues at coordinate 66,431 of JASTWP010000156.1, forward strand.
GGATCGTGAGCCAACTGCCTTGCGTGGTAGACCACTTCTTAATTTGATGTAAGTGTTTTATATAGTCTACATATAGGTATGTCATAACCAGCGAAAATATATAATTTTTCAAAAATCATCTTAAGAAACAAATTCAGTTTAAAAAGAGTAATAATTATTTAATATTGTTTTTATTTATATATTTTATTTATAAATTATTTATATAAATTTAATTAATTATTTATTATTTATTGCCGAACCAAATTATTTATTTACTATTTATTTATTATTATTTATTATTATTTATTATTTATTATTATTTATTATTTATTATTATTATTTATTATCATTTATTATTATTATCATTTATTATCATTTATTGCCAGATAAATTAATAGAGCCCTGCCAGCCGAAGGACCCCGGCCGCGGCAAGTGAAAGATAAAACAATCCTGTCTCAATTTTAACGTACATGCGTTAATAATTTCTAAAACAATTAAGAAGTTGATCTAGAAGCCAAAGAGAAGAATCTCGACAGCACCTAATGTGGCGCAAGTGTGGATCGCATTAGAAACTCAGTCAAATCCAGACCTGCGCCCGTTCAATTTTATGTAAATGTCATATTAAGCCCGGTCTACATAGGCCGCAGTTCGCAAAACGCAAGACACACGCACAGTCTACATGTTAATCTAACCTCTATACACAGAGACGTTAGATTGACATGTAGACTGTGCGTGTGTCTTGCGTTTTGCGAACTGCGGCCTATGTAGACCGGGCTTTAGGCGCGAACATGGCCCTGATATGACTCTTTCCAGTTTTTAGGATAAGGCTGTGGCGTGGCAAACTTGCATGGCGCTGACAAGTGTCGTGGCGCTGGCAAGGCAATTTCTACATGTATTGATTAAATACGTATTTATTATATTTAATGTTATTCTTGCAATTCTCTATATTAAGTAGATATAAATACACATATATATCGTATATATATCTACATATGTATATATAATATTAACATGTTTTTTAAATCATGTTTAACTGCAATAATTAAATTATTTATATTAAACCAATTAATAATTTTTAAAACAAAAAATTTACCTGACAATATGACTAATTATTCCTTATCCACTAATTATTAATTTTTAAATAAGTAATAATTCATGTATTAAAAACACATGAAGAATATAAAACGATACGAAACTGGAAACTACTAGAACAGATTCGGGTCTGGACTAGTTATTTATTGGTTCAGATTTCTTGACTGCTTGAACAGATCGACTGAGAAAAAATTTATTATAATGGACCATTTTCCCGAAAATATTACATACATGGATCCAACTTGTATCAAACCTATGAATAATACGTGATTATATTCAAGTCATTAAACTATTCATGTATTTTTATTTTCTCTCCAAATATTTACGAAAACTTTACTATTTAGTAGAGCTACATAATCGAGTAAATGAATTAAATATTATCACTTAACTGAATGAATTAAAATCACAGTCCTTAAAAATACAATGAGCTACAATATTATATATATATATTATGACGACAACGACGATGTCCGCCCGGTCTCGCCAGCCGGGACGGAGCGCGAAGTCGCTTTCTTTACCAGGGAGCCAGGGATCTCCGGCGTTTTATCTAATTACCTTTCCGAATCGCGATAAGTTCTCCGAAACTCGGATGGAGGCTCGACTGAGTCTTGATATGTTGGGCGCCAGGTGCGATTCCTCACACCACGATACGAGATCGTAATTCTCTCAGGCGTGAGTTTCTCAGATTTGTCGCGGTCGGAAAAGGAGAGGGAGCGTAGCTCAATTAATTCAGTCAAATAAAAAGAACATAGGATAATATATTTAGCCACATAATTCCCGACATAAATAACGATTAAACGAGAAATAACCGAGGACCCTTATCCTCGCCAAACGCACGAGATTACGCGCTTACAAGTAACGCGGACGTACTTACAACTAACGCGGACTTAACCGGAAACGATAATCGCGAGGCCCTCGCACGCGTGAGAGCCACTTCCCGAGTTGACCGCGGATCACCCGATCTCGCGAGTCCCGAATGACCGCGAATCCCTCGATTACGCGAGTCCCGAATTACACAAATGACCGAGTCCCGAATTACATAAATGACCGCGAATCTCTCGATTACGCGAGTCCCGAATTACACAAAACTCCCAGGCGCCCTGCGCCACGCCGCGATCAAGTGATGCTGGCCGAAAGCTCCCGTCGCTACTCGCGGTTCTCACCCCGCGGACGAATTGCACAACGCAAGTTTTTACTGCCTTCTCCACTCGTTTCGCACGATACGACACGATAAGACGAACGAGGACTACAAATTTAACCACGCACCTGTATGAAGTTAGCCCCCCATTTTTTTATTTCAAATATTTTTTTAGTTGTTCCCGGTTGTTCTCTGTTTGTTCTACATTTTTCCACTGTTAATAATCCAAAAAAACGTAAAATACGGTGAAAAAAGCAAAAAAACTGTTTTTTAAAGTAGCCCCCCATTTTTTGAAAAATCCAAGTTTCTTCGTTGTTCTAGATTGTTCTAATTGTTCTAAACATTGTTCCAGAATATTAGTTTGATTGGTCAAAAACTTTAAGAGATATTGAAAAAAGAAAAATTTAGGAAATAACAGTTTTTGGCCATTTATTCGTAAACAAAATGACTTACAAAACTGTCGATTTAGAACATATTTCTAACCGCGTAGAACAACTCAGAACAAAATTTTTAAGACCAAAACAAGACCCTAAGGGGTACTTTACTCTTCACCGGAAAAATTTATTTTTTGATTTTCTTAGTTAAAAATCTTGTTCCAGGCTTCCCGCTTTAAAACTATTGTGTTCTCTACTGGAACAACTCAGAACAAAAATTTTAAGACCAGAACAAGAACCTAAAGGGTACTTTACTCTTTATCAGAAATATTATTTTTCGATTTTCTTTGTTAAAAATCTTGTTCCGGGCTTCTCGCTTTAAAACTATCGTGTTCTCTACTGGAATAACTCAGAACAAAATTTTTAAGACCAGAACAAGAACCTAAAGGGTACTTTACTCTTTATCGGAAATATTATTTTTCGATTTTCTTTGTTAAAAATCTTGTTCCGGACTTCCCGCTTTAAAACTATCGTGTTCTTTACTGGAACAACTCAGAACAAAATTTTTAAAACCAGAAACAAGATTTTTAACAAAAAAAATCGAAAAATAATATTTCCGATGAAGAGTAAAGTACCCTTTAGGTTCTTGTTCTGGTCTTAAAAATTTTGTTCTGAGTTGTTCCAGTAGAGAACACGATAGTTTTAAAGCGGAAAGCCGGGAACAAGATTTTTAACGAAGAAAATCAAAAAATAAATTTTTTTGGTGAAGAGTAAAGTACCCTTTAGGTTCTTTTTTTGGTCTTAAAAATTTTGTTCTGAGTTGTTCCAGTAAAGAACACGATAGTTTTAAAGCGGGAAGCCCGGAACAAGATTTTTAACGAAGAAAATCAAAAAATAATATTTCCGATGAAGAGTAAAGTACCTTTTAGGTTCTTGTTCTAATCTTAAAAATTTTGTTCTGAGTTGTTCCAGTAGAGAACACGATAGTTTTAAAGTGGAAAGCCCGGAACAAGATTTTTAACGAAGAAAATCAAAAAATAATATTTCCGATGAAGAGTAAAGTACCCTTTAGGTTCTTGTTCTGGTCTTAAAAATTTTGTTCTGAGTTGTTCCAATAGAGAACACGATAGTTTTAAGGCGGGAAGCCCGGAACAAGATTTTTAACAAAGAAAATCGAAAAATAATATTTCCAATGAAGAGTAAAGTACCCTTTAGGTTCTTGTTTTGGTCTTAAAATTTTTGTTCTGAGTTGTTCCAGTAGAGAACACGATAGTTTTAAAGCGGGAAGCCTGGAACAAGATTTTTAACTAAGAAAATCGAAAAATAAATTTTTCTGGTAAAGAGTAAAGTACCCTTTAGGTTCTTGTTCTGGTCTTAAAAATTTTGTTCTGAGTTGTTCCAGTAGAGAACACGATAGTTTTAAAGCGGGAAGCCTGGAACAAGATTTTTAACTAAGAAAATCGAAAAATAAATTTTTTTGGTGAAGAGTAAAGTACCCCTTAGGGTCTTGTTTTGGTCTTAAAAATTTTGTTCTGAGTTGTTCTACGCGGTTAGAAATATGTTCTAAATCGACAGTTTTGTAAGTCATTTTGTTTACGAATAAATGGCCAAAAACTGGTTATTTTCTAAATTTTTCTTTTTTCAATATCTCTTAAAGTTTTTGACCAATCAAACTAATATTCTGGAACAATGTTTAGAACAATTAGAACAATCCAGAACAACCAAGAAATTTGGATTTTTCAAAAAATGGGGGGCTACTTTAAAAAACAGTTTCTTTGCTTTTTCCACCGTGTTTTTTGTTTTTTTGGATTATTAACAGTGGAACAATGTAGAACAAACAAACAACAACCGGGAACAACTAAAAAAATATTTGAAATAAAAAAATGGGGGGCTAACTTTATACAGGTTATGCACGCTGACTGTCGGCGGCCATACGCTCGAATTCCCCGAGACGGGCAATGGCGACTATTTCTCCCGGTTAGATCCTCCCGCGGTATTTCTTCCGGCTTCCGCGGAATTCATCGCCCGACTCTACAACGAATCACCATTCCACGCGGCACAACGCGACTCCCGGGAGGATCTCGGTATCGCGACGGTCTTACTTGACGAGGGCTGAGCAGTGGCCTTACAAAAGTCGCTCGTTCCGGCAGCTCGTCGATCGGCTCGCAGGGCAGGATGGGGCCGGGTTGGTGGCTCGCACGACAGTGCCGGGTCTCTGGCCCGGCGGGATCACGCAGGGCCCGCGCGCCGATGTTCCTAGCCCTATCCGGTGCTGCGCCCTGGCACGCTACCGGTTCCTCTAGGCGATCGTCGCGTCTCCCGAGGGCGCCCTCCGCGGCCGTTTCCGTCTGCCGGCGGTAGTGTCGGTCCGCCTTCCTGAGGCTGGCTGTCCAGGCCGCGACGCATCGCCCGGTTTCTCGACGGCCAGGCCGCCCGGGCCATGGCTCGTCGACCGGTGGCGATATACCGGCTTTGGCCCCGTTCCTTGACGGGGACCCCTTCGTCGGGGCGTCCCCCTTTCCTGGCCCTCCGTGTACGGCGGCCGCGTGATCGTGAGGGTTAGGTGTGTCGCGACAGGCTCCTTGTTGCTCCGGCTGTGGGCCCCAGCGTGACCCGCCCGTCGGCCGCTCATCCTCGGAAGCTTCCGGCTGTCCACCTGCAAGTCCCTCGGTGCGGCATACGCCGTTACATCTTCCGTGTTCCTAGCTCTCTGCTCCGCCCTTGCCACCTGTAAGTTCGCTGAAAGGTTTTATTCCTAATCTAAGACGCTCGCTCTCCGCCCGCCCCGGGCGGAAGCACCATCCCCGACGCCTCCCTCGGCCGAGCTCCCATCTGAGGTAAGGGACGCGACATTTGTCACGTCACAACTCCCCGCTCCCAGACGAGTGCCGAGGGGGACGTCTGCCCCGGCCTGCCGGTGACCACCGCTCAAGCCTCTTTTATTCCATTTCCAAGATATCCCCGCTCGTAACCCAACAACTCTCTTTATCAGCCCTTAGGTCTCGGCGACGATTTCGCCCCGTCCGCCCCGATCAGTCAACGCTTCTCCTTTCGAACTCCACCCCTTGTTTTTCCCGGTCCGCCTCTGATCCCTCGACTATCCGTCCCGAATCCTCCGCGGCCAGCCCTCCCGTCGACTACCCAACTACCCACCGCCCCGGGATATGGAGATTTGTCATGCTAGGAACGTAGGGGGAGAAACACGCACCCACTCCAATATGGCACACCGTCTTTTATTTTTGGGTACTACGGGGGAGATACACACAACAAAGGGGGGTCTCTACCGCAGTTTTCTTTCCGGCCTCTAGTAGACTCTATGGAGAACCGCTCATAGAAGTGGTCCAACCAAAAATCGTACCACATCTCCCGGGCAATTCGCCAGGCCGCAGCCATCCTCGCGGTACTGCTTTCCTCTCGTGGTAATTCCTACGGGTCGGGAATAGGGGGGTAGTACGGTTTCAAATCCTTTACATGCACCTTCCCTACGGTTGATCCGTCCAGCTGCTCTAACTCATACACAACCGGAGAGATCACCCGCTTCACTCTCAACGGTCCCTGGAACTTGGGTGCCAATTTTCCCACGATATTTTGTGCGGCCGATGACAGCACGTGCTGTCGCTTTAGCACCAAGTCTTCTACCCGAAATCTCCGTGGCCGTCTGCGCAGATTATAATTCGCGGTCTGTTTCTGGTTCGCCTGATCCATATTCTCCGCTAGCCATTCCCTAATAACACGTAATTCGATCATGCGCTGTGTCCATTCCGTAGGGTCTCGCGGTTCTACCTGAGCCACGTCTTCCCCCCGGTCACGCAATAAGTTCGGCGGTATTAACTCGCGCCCGAGGTTCACGAATGCCGGAGACGCACCTAACGACGAATGCGACGCGGTATTGTACGCAAAGCGAAACTGTTAGCCCAGTAAAATGACAAAATTTGGAGGAAATAATACTGGACTGGGCTGAAACTTTGTAAACAGGCTTGTTTTAGGGTATTATTTAACATATTAAAAGTCCCCACGTGTAGACGCTACGTTGCGGACAGGGGAGGGTCTAAAAGGTCCAAAAAATCAGTTTTTTGCAAATAATTCGGAAAATATCAACTTTACGGAAATTTATGTAGATATCAAAATTGTAGCTTACAAAATTTTGCACAATTTCATTTTTTATTCAAGTCTGTACGACCAAATGGAGCAGAGATAGAATTTTTTTAAACATCGGTAGTTTTGCGACGCAACGAAAACGCATACGCGCGTCGCGCATTTTTCGCTAATATGTCGAAAATGGACTCTTAAATCGAAAAATGTTTTAAATAAAAGTTGTAGAGAATCTAATTATGAACAATTTCGTTTTTTATTCATTTTTGTACGGTCCAAATTCGCCGAGTTATTAATTAAAAGACAATTTTATTTTATGTTGATAGTGGATGTTTTGCATGTAAAAATCAGTATTAACTCTGAAAGTATAGGTCGTACACATTATGTATAATAAAAGTTAAAAAAAATAAATTTTTGAACATGTTGATGTATGCATAAATTTATTTTGGTAAAGATAGCTTAAAGTTAAGAGCAAAAACATGAAGAAATGTCATTTTTTAGTGCATTTTGGAAAATAACTTTTTCTAATTGGTTGGAGGAAGTAATGTTATGTATTTTTCTTGAAGATATTTTAATTATCTTTAAAATGAGAGGTCGTAGACCTTTTTTCATTAAAACGCTGATGATTTACAGGCGTTTAAATATTAAAAAAAAAATCAATTTTTGTTAAATTAACATAGTCACAAAAATATATGGATAATAATTTTTCAAAAATTTATTTTACCTTGTTTTTATTACTTCATATATGTATGAACGTGCTGGAGTAGTATAAGTCCTTCGCAAAGTATGTTTTATTTAAAAATAAAGTTCATGAATATTGCTGTATTTTTGATAAATTGTGGAAAAATTGCATTATTATTTCTTTTTTTGTAAAAATCTCCGTTTCTATTAACTTCACGAAAAAACTTCAAGAGACCGAAATTAAAGCTGACAAAATTTCCTATAAAATAGAGTTTATGGCATGTAATTTTGAAGGCATCATGATGGGAAACTGGAGTTTCAAAAGTCAGGTAAGTTTACATATGTAGCAGATCATCACTATGAGTCGCCTGAAATGATGAAAAAACGTGTCCTTAACAATTTTTCTGTACTTATTGAAGTGTCAGAAGTTATTCTTGGGGTTTTTCTGAATCGTTTAGTACTAGGCCGATATTTTTAGGACCAATAGTACTGTATGTAGGTACTAAAAATTGAGAAGAGTCCGAAGCCAGTATGCGGCGCGCGGTGCGGCAAACACGTTACGACTCGTTTTATTTAAAAAATCATAACTCACGAACCAATTGACGAAGCTTAATAATCAAACACCCAAATTAAAGCTAAAAGTAGTACAAATAAGAAAAAAAAATGAGATAATTATTAATTAAATAAGAATACTTAATTTTGTCGCCGCAAATTTGGTAATTTTTAAATGGTACAGAAGGACTTTAAGGACTTAAAGGATGCTAGAAAAAGAATTTCTGAATAAGAAAAAATGAATTTGAAGTGTGACAGATATTTTTTATGTAAAAAAATTAATTTTTTTTATAATTGTAGCTCCTCTCCACCTCTTCTACCTGCCTCTGAGCTATAATTATTCTCTGTGGAATGTCAAATTTTTTTTTAACGACAATAATATTTTAAATAGGGAAGACCGGGGCTAACTCGACATCGGAGCAAACTTGACACTAGACTTTTTGCTAATTTAAATCTGTTATAGAAACTCGCCTTTCCTACTGTAAATGCGTCTTTATGTGCCAGTATTATCAACGGGATTTGATGACATTCTGAGTTATGGTGTAATTTTTAGCGCAACATAAGCGTTTTTGATGGTAAAAAATAATTTTTCTGATCTCTCGAAAATTTCTACTCTTTCATCGAGCTTTACTCTTGCAAACCTATATGTAAGTGATTTTCATGAAAAATTTGATGCTCTATATGAATCTGATAATCGTTTTTGGATATTTTCAAAATTTTTAAATTTTTGAAGTGACAAAAGTGAAAATTGACGTCCGGGGCAAAGTCAACACCACGCCGTTTTGTCGACTCTCAGGACTTTGAAATTTCTACCTAATGTTCTCTACTATAACAACTTTTTTTAGGGGTGGGGGAGATTATCTAACAATTATTTGTTTTCCGGAACAAACAACTGTTAGAAACTTGTGGAACACGAAAGAGCAATAGGGTTAATGAATTCTTGCGGCTGGATCTTGAACATTGTAAATTACATGTGTGAATTACTGTGTTTTTAGACATGTACATTTCAAATGTACAAGTATAAAATAGCAATTGGTTCATAAAATGTGAGTGTTTTTTTATATTAGTGTTCATGTAAACATTTTTCGATTCGAGAGTCTATTTTCGAGATATTAGCGAAAAATGCGCGACCCGCGTACGCGTTTTCGTTGCGTCGCAAAACTACCGATGTTTAAAAAAATTCTATCTCTGCTCCATTTGGTCGTACAGACTTGAATAAAAAATGAAATTGTGCAAAATTTTGTAAGCTACAATTTTGATATCTACATAAATTTTCGTAAAGTTGATATTTTCCGAATTATTTGCGAAAAACTGATTTTTTGGACCTTTTGGACCCTCCCCTGCCCGCAACGTAGCATCTACACGTGGGACTTTTAATATGTTGAATAGTATTCTAAAACAACCCTGTTTACAAAGTTTCAGCTCAGTCAGTATTATTTCCTCCAAATCGACAAATTTCGAGTCATTTTACTGAGCTATGTGGGAGGTATCGGTCCCACTCCCGATGGTCCTTCTGAATAAACGACACGATCATTGTCTTCACCGTCCGATTTACCCTTTCTACGGGGTTGGCTTGCGGGTGGTACGGCGGCACGGTGGTGTGCGTGATGCCATGCTCTTCAGCAAAGCTCATGATTACGCGATTCACAAATTCAGTTCCGTTATCCGTGAGAAGGATCTTCGGCGTTCCCCGGCGACACGACAAGATCGTCCAACGCTTCTCGGATTTTCGGGCCGAAGACCGCTCGCAAAGGCTTCACCTCGATCCATTTGGTGAATAAATCCTGGATCACCAGGAGATACTGGTAGCCAGCCTTGCTGCGAGGCAAGGGTCCCACTATGTCCGCGGCTATAGCCGTCCACGGCCCTTTGATTACGCGACGACCCGCCATCCAACCCGCGGGACCAGCCTGTTCCACTTTAGTCCTTTGGCATGTGTCGCACGCTCTAATATACCGCGTAACTTCGCGAAACAGGTTTGGCCAATAGTATGATACGGCAAGGCGCTGATACGTCTTCTCGACTCCCAAATGACCGGCTTGCGGGGCGTCGTGGGATTCGCGCAGGGCCTCCGCGCGCAACTCTTTTGGCAACACCAACTTCCACCGGTCCAGATCTTCCACTATTTCCGAAATAACCGGTCGCGGTCGCAAAAAATAGAGCTGTTTATCAACTATCTTCCAATGAGCAAACCGTTTCGGATCCGTCGCTACCTCTTTATACCGTTTCCGATACCACACGTCGCTGGTATCCTCGCATTCTTCGACCTCGATTGCGGCATTCGCGGCGCCGACCTCGACGCTTTCGTACATCCGCGATAGAGCATCAGGCACGTGGTGCAGGGCCCCCTTTCGGTACTCCACGGTGTAATCGTACTCTAACAATTCCAATGCCCATCGAGCCAAACGACCCGTGGGATTCTTCAAGTTGTGGAGCCACCGCAAGCTGCTGTGATCCGTAACCACGGTAAATTTATAGCCCTCTAAGTATGGCCTGAACTTCTGAATGGCCCACACCACGGCCAGGCACTCTTGTTCCGTTACCGAGTACCGTTGCTCGGGGTCCGACAATACCCGACTGGCATAAGCTATTACGCGCTCTTCGCCTTCCAATTTTTGAGTCAAGACCGCCCCCAACCCTACCGAGCTCGCGTCGGTCTGCAACACAAAAGGCTCTTTAAAATCCGGGCACGCTAGAACGGGGGCCGCCATCAAGCTATCTCTTATTTTATTAAATGCATGAACTTGTTCATCCCCCCACTCCCAGCGCCTGCCTTTTCTCAAAAGGCGGGTCAAAGGCTCAGTTAACGTCGCGAAACTTAGTATAAATTTCCGATACCATGATGACATCCCGAGAAATCTACGTAATTGCCTGAGCGTTCGGGGGGCCGGGCACTCCATTATGGGGCGTGTCTTTTCGGGGTCAACTGATAGGCCTCCCCCCTTCACTACGAAGCCCAAATACTTAACCTGAGATCTACAGAATTCGCATTTATCCATATTAATTGTTAGCCCCGCTGCTGCGATTTTGTCTAGCACTCGTTTTAACCATTCGAGGTGTTCTTCGAACGTCTCTGTCGCGATAATTATGTCGTCGAGGTACGCGAAAACGACAGGCTCCATTTCCGGGCCTATTAAGTTGTCTAATAATCGCTGGAACGTAGCGGGAGCACCGGTTAATCCGTATGGCATTCTGACGAAATGGTATAAGCCCTTTCCCGGGACGCTAAACGCGGTTATCTCTCGGCTATCTTTGCTTAATGGAATTTGAAAATAAGCCTGACTGAGATCGATCGTGGATATGTATTTCGCGGAGCGCAATTTATTTAATATCCCCTCCATCGGTGGTATTGGGTATGCATCTTTCTTCGAGATTCTATTGACTCCGCGGAAATCTAGGCAAAACCGGTACTTGCCGTTTGATTTTTTTACCATTACGATCGGGTTCGACCATTGACTCGAGGACGGTTCGACTATCCCGGCTGCTAGCATTTTATCTACCTCCGCGCGAATTGCCTCCTGCACTTTAGGCGAAACTAAGTAGCAACGTTGCTTTAGCGGCGGGTGTTCTCCTACGTCGATTTTATGCTCCGTTAGATTTGTCAGCCCGGGATCCTCCGACGGTTTTACTATATTCTGTAAAAAAAATTCCAGATGTTTCTTCTGATCTGTCGTTAGTACCGCAAGTCCACATTGATCGCGAGTATCTGTTTCTCTTGTATGAAACGGGTAATGAACGCGAGGTCTATCCGCGAAATACCACTCCGATTTTCCGAAGTCTAACGCGATACCGAATTTTGTCAGGAAATCCATCCCCACTATACACGGCACGGCCAAATCCGGCAATATTCCTAGTATTCCTACTGAAATTTTTTGGCTCCTGTCCTTCAAATGGATTGGGAGCGACGCTTATCTCCCCTAATCGGGGCTATCTGTCCGTTTGCCATTCGGATCCTAGCACCCCCCCCGCCCGCGGTCGGGATGCCCAGGCTATCCACTATTCGCATCCCCTCGCGGCCAAGGAGCGTCATGTTCGATCCCGAGTCCACCAATGCTAACAGAGGGCGACCGCCTATCTTTATATTGAAATATTTTAACGGCGGGAACTCATCGGGATCGAGCGTCACGTATGAGTAAGGCAGCCTATTTTTCGGGGTATTTGCGGTTCGGGCCTCGTTTTCGACAGTTGGGGGTGTAGGGACCCGTCCTACTGACCCCTTTCCGCGTTCCTCGAGCATTTAGGGCACGCCCGCGTCGTGTACCCCGGGTTACCGCACCGGTAACAATGTTGTCGCCGAGTCGCTGTACAATTACGCGCGCAGTGCCCCGTTCCGTCACAGTTCCAACATTTTAAGTTGGAGTCATCGGGGCCTATTCCCGGCGCGACGGCGGTTACGGGCGCCCCCGCGGGGCCTCCGACAGCCGTGGCGGCCCTCGGAACCGCCCTTCCCCCCGCGATTCTCTGACCCACGGCCTCCCCTGCCGCCGCGGTCCCAAGGGTTCGCGGTTTCCCCTCCGGGGGGTGGTATGCTAAGTCCGGGAAAAGGGACTGCTCTGGCAGCAGCGGCGCCCTGTATGTTCTCTCCGCGAGAAGAACCCGCTCCGTACGCGTGACTAAATCTTCCAGCGTGTGAAAGTCATTAAACTCCCATCGACGTATGGCGACCTGCAATCGCGGCAATAAGTTACGGTGAGCGAGCGTAAGCTGATCCGAAAGGGACCACGGGGGAAGCATCCGTGCGAACAGAGCCCGTATGTTAGTCAAATACTCTATTGCCGACTCGTGCTCCCCCTGGGTTCTCCGCGATATCTCTTCCCGGAGCGTATACACATAATCCGGATCACCGAACCTAGCTCGCCACGCATGTTCGAAGTCCCGCCAATCCCGCCAATTCTCACTCTCTAATCGAACCCAATATAACGCAGTACCCGTTAGGAACAAGGGCAAACACTTGAATAAATCGGCGTCCGCTACCGGGAGGATGGCGCGGGCCTCCTTAATCCGCAACAAAAAAGCCTCCGCGTCACTACCGCGCTGTCCCGAGAAGTTGAGGTTCCATTTTCTCATCAGATGGTAGGCCTCGGCGGCCGTTCCGCGGGTTTCCCGCCGATCGGTCGTATTCGCCGGATTGTCGGCTCGCGCAGGCCGTGCGGAGAGGAACTTTTCCCCTATGCTTTCGGAGTGTCGGGCGGGTGGTAGACCGTACGCCCCCAACCCCTCGAAGGGGTCCCCCCGGTTTGCGGTCGCATCTCGCTGGTCCTGACCGGAGGCCCCCGTCGGAGTAGCCACTTGAATCTCTATGGCGGGTGGTGGGGGTGGTGGATTGTTCATGTTGGCCCTAACCGATTCCTCGTATTTTAGCAGGCGCGCACGCAAAGTGGGCAAAATACCGGCCGTATCCAATCCCTGATCTACCAAGTGCTGAATCACCTGCTCTTTAGTTAGCGGCTCAATCCACCTAAAAGGCGAATCGTCCTCCCGCATCCCGCGTGTCCGCGCCGTATTTTCCCTGCCCCTTCGAACGGGTCCGATTTGCACCTAGCAACGACAGTTCCCCTCGGCCGAGCTCCCATCTGAGGTAAGGGACGCGACATTTGTCACGTCACAATATATATATATATATATATATATATATATAATCAGCTGTTTTATAATGAATCAATTATACGATGAAACAAAGTTATTTATCTGGTTATAATATTTACAGTCCTTGAAACTGAATCCTTTAAACAAAATTGCACATTTTCTGACTGCGGGGATTTTTCGGCATTGTCTTCGTCAGAAGACATCTCAGCTTCATCTTCGTCTTCGTCCAGATTAAAAGCTTGAATCTGTCTCTTCTGTTTGTTTTTTTTCTGTCTGCTTCGCCGCTAGTGCTCTTTCCTTTTCCTGCTCTTTTTCACGTTCCTTCTATCAAAGCATAAAATACACGTACAAAAATACAAATTATGAGATAATCAGGATCATAAGAAGATTGTAAGAAATTACTTGTGGGTATCAGGATTCGTGAATGTTCGCTCAATTTAACGGCGGATTTTCTCTTGCATTCCGCGTGACCGACGGTACATGCACATTTCGTGGCATCTAGCCTGAGCATCTTTGTGATATCGTCATCATGCATTAGTATTTTCTTTGTATCCTATCTTCTGAAAAAGCCCATCGAAAATTCTTGATATGTATGACTTAGATGACATTCAGAGCACTAGGCTGAAATCACACACACACACACACACACACACACACACACACACACACACACACACACACACACACATACACACACACACATGTGTGTATATATATATATATATATATATATATATATATATATATATATATATATATATATATATATTTACGGCAAACCGCATATAACATCGTGTTATTTTTATAACCTAACCTATTTACGCGAACGTTACTTCTGTAGTAACTTACGATACGATAATTCCTCCGCGTAAACGGGAGATTTCATAGTAACTTATGATCGGAAATCAAGAACCACCGTTGAAAGTAGTGAAAGTTACGTTTCTCTGATTGAGAGACGACGACGTATCTTAATATGAATTACTGTAAGTTACTACAGATGTACTCACTCGCGTAAACATATAGTTCGACAACTTTTACAAGACAGCATATACGTATACGTGTGCAATTTTGAATATACCTTCCTTCTTTTAAAGATCTCCTCGACATCAGCTCTCTGTGGTTAATACTTTATATATTTCACTTACTACGTTTATGCGAACGTTACTTCTGTAGTAAACTTACGATAATTCCTTCGCGTAAACGGAATTTTCTTTCGCGTACCGTAAACGGGATTTTGTAGTAACTTACGATACTTTACTCCGCGTAAACGAGTGAATTATCGTAAGTTACTACAGAAGTAACGCTCGCGTAAACGTAGTAACTGTCACGACGCGGCGACGGTCACGATTGTCAGTACTGTCACACACTATCAATTTCTTGCATGGTTATTATATACTATGTTTACGCGAACGTTTTACTTCCGTAATAACTTATACCTGTAGTAACTTATGATAATTCATCCCGCATAAACGAGTAAATTATCGTAAGTTACTACAGAAGTAACGCTCGCGTAAACATACAGTTTGACAACTTTTACAAGGCAGCATATACGTACGTGTTTGTACGATTTTGTAGATACACCTTCTTTCTTAAGGTGGTTCGATGGCTACAACAAAATGCAGAGAATTTCATGAAATTTTAATATGTTGTTCTGCAATGCAAAATAGAATTATGTGAATTTTTTGGGAATTTTTCACCGTCCCGTTTTGAAAAAAATCTATCTCAAAAACCTAAAAAATACAATTTTAGGATGAGTAGATTTATTTTAAAACGGGACGGTGAAAAATTCCCAAAAAATTCACATAATTCTATTTTGCATTCCAGAACAACATATTAAAATTGCATGAAACTGGCTGCATTTTTAACATAGGTTTTTATAGTTTTTATGGGAAATGACATATATTGCATACCTTTAGAATGAAATAAGTGCAAGAAAAAATGCAAATGATAAGGAAAGAAAAATATGCACATGTAACTTAATAATTTACAAATAAATGAGCGAAAGAAAGGGGAAGGTTACCGCACATTTCGTAGAAAAATTAATTATTAAAGCATAAATTGCTTGATTTTTCGTCTGCTAGACTGCCACGGTCGTGAACGACGTGAACAGCAGAACGCATTATACGCACGCGGCGACCAATCAGAGCAATCCCCTTCATTCCCACTACTTCAAACGCTAGTGCGCTGTTTCCAGAACCCCCGCGTCCCACTACTCCCTCCGATGAAACCATCGAACCTCCTTAAAGATCTCTCGGCATCAGCTCTTTACGGTCAATCACTATCTGTCACGACGCGGCAACGGTCACGACTATCACACACTTATCCTTTTCTAGGTTGTAAAAAACTGTCATGCACTGCGACAGTGCACGAGTGCACTCTCGTGTCAAAAATGGGAAAGTGACACACCAGCCGCCATTTTTGTCCGACGTGGGCGTTTCTTAAAATAAAAATATTCCACATTTGGACTTTGCATCGCAATATCTTCGCTCGTGAGGCACGTAACGGAAAAATAAAGACTCTTATTTATAAATCAAACCCCAAGCTATCGATCAAGCCTACTTAGAAATTGATCCGTTCACTCATTATTGAGATCTCAAAATCTCGGGTACTCGCAACTCGTGCGTTCGCGTAAAAGAGTCACGGTGCGTCTCGCTTCGCGTACTTGGCGCGAGACACTACCGTATCTCTTGATATATTAATAACTTTTAATCTATAATGTTATTTTATTCTTTTCTTTTATAATCCCACGTATTACATATAACAATGATATTTAATTTGTAATAAGATTTTGTTTTCTCCTTCTTGTGTAATAAATATTCATACTAATTGATAAAATTAGATTTAATGTCTATTCATTTTAAGTAAGACTTCACTTCTCACCATCTCCCGAAAATCGCGCAAGGTCCGATCCCCGGTAATAGGGATTATATCCTTGACCGAAATAAGGACCGCGAGTGCACGAAACTTTCAATAGGCGTAATAGCGTCCCTCTGGACGTTGACCCACGACTGAAGTTTCCCTGAAAAGTGCATTCTACTCGAGCCACGCGCCCATCCAGCGTGACTCCGAGATACCATAAGTTCGGGTTACGTCTTCCCATGCTCCCTCCTTTGGATAGCCTTCCCTTCGCTATCCGTTGAACCAAATATACCTAAATTCCGGGGTCCTGACGTAACAATATAATATACAATATATATATATATATACAATATATATATATATACAATATATACATATATATATATATTACAAATCTGCGAAATTTGAGAAATGAAATCCGCGGAGAATCCGAGAATTCGATAGACTTTTTGTAGGAGAAAAGGTAAAGTTGAGAGAAAATTTGAGGAACTTTAATACTTGCTGGCCTTTATCATGTCGTCGCTCTCACTTTTTTCTTGCGTAGAATTACTCAGAAAGACTTCCTCTACAACATATTTAAGTAGCGATAAAATCGGCGAGTACCTACCTTTTATGCATGTATTTACCATTGATGCAGATATTTATCACGGTAAACGAGAAATAAGAAATAACAGTGACATCAGCTACAAGCTAAACACTATTGTAAAATACAATGCAACGGCTTGTGTTTATTCTTTTGACGAATTCAGCTGTATTATTCGGTGGTTGTACTCAAGAATTTCATGGTCGTATATTGCCTGCTTATGCCGTTGCTTCCAAGGCAGATCTTTTCAACTCAACATATGCGGAAAGGAGTTGAAATCCGAGATGCTCTTAGTCAACGAACGCTGTGGAGCTTGAAAGGTACGTAAAATTATAACTGATTCGCTATTAATTCCATTTACTCAAATTTAAAATCTAGAAAGCTGCTAAAAAAACAACTATTTATCTTTAGCTTATGTTGCATATTTTAATTGATTAATTATGCACGTCCATTTAAATTAAATATATTAACTAATATTCTTTAATCTTAAATTAATAATGTATTTATGAAAATATTAGTGTAATAAATTAAAAGATCACATTTGTGTTTTAATAAATTAAGAGATCACATTCGACTCTCGGATGACTCGTAAACGCGCGGACGTGTGAGCAATAGACTTTAACAGAGACTTCGGGCAAAGACTTAAATTGTAATAGCGGACTAATAAATCGGGCTGCAATTAAAACACACTAAATCTCATGGCACTTGAATATCGCTTCTAATAATTCTGCACGCACCATCCTGAACTAACAAAAATATAAATATTTGTTAATAAAAAATATACTTTTGTACTCTACATGTTATACATATAAATATATCTCAAAATTTCACTTTTGCAAATTTATTCAGTTTGTCACAAAAATCTTGAATTATTCTTATAACCAAGTTAAAGCATATTTAAAGACAAATTCAATTATAAATAACTGTTATTTTCTGAAAGCGCATTTTTAAGAAATGAACTATAAGATCTCTGTACATGTGTATGCATGCCACACGTCCTATAATCATCTTATCCGAGCAATTTATCGTAATAAGGCATATCGTGGCATCTTATATATACCACAAAAATTAGAAGAATATAAGCAAGTAAAACTTAAACAATCGGCCAATTACAATCGAGAGTTTTTACAATTTTTTTTTACAATTGACAATTTTTGACAATATTACTATCTTATCGCCATTTATAGAATTAAAAACATTTTTATGTGTATGTTAATGCAAATCATGGTCTCTCAAACGAGATTTGACAATAAAGAGTTTTTAAAATGCTGTTGCTTTATACGTTTTACATTTCAGTATGCGAAACTTTCTGCCGCATTTTGAGTTTGCATAAATTATTCAAAAGAACACAATTAATAACTATATTAATAATTAGATTAATAGAATAGTGTAATCTAAAATAATAATTAAAAAATAGCAAGAATTTAATTATGCATCAGTGGAGACGTTAGAAGACAATAAAAGTTAATAGAAGAATTAATTCGGATGATAAAGTAGGCGAAACTCAGGTTTCGCAGCGCAAAATCTCGGAAATTTACTCCTGATATATCAGGGAAGCATATTGAGCAAGGAGGTTGACGGAGGTATTCCGAGCGCGGGTCTTGCCACCCCACATTGCCTCCTCGTAATCACGCTGCTATTGGCCAGAGCGCAGGCCCCTCCGATGCACACCTGCCAGCGCTCTGATTGGCCGTAGGCGCGCCGTTAGACGACAAATTCGGTACTCCGAAATACCACACCAACTAAATCTTGAGAAATACGTTTATTTTAACATTGTTATGTGTCTTTTAATGCGAGGCATGCTCTCTCGTATAAGATTAAACGATAAAAAATTATAGAAAGCTGTTGCATAATGCTAGCCAACGAGAGAGAGGTATAGCTGCGAATGCCGACGGGCGGCGTTGGGTGACAAATTCGGAGCTCCGAAATGCCACACGCGAAACCAAATAAATCTCGAGAAATACGTTTATTTTAATATTATTACGTATTCTTTAATGCAAGGCATGCTCTCTCGAATGCATGTAATTAGGCGATAAATAATTATAAAATGCTGTTATATACATATTAGCTAACGAGAAAAAATAGAAGCTGCGTATGCCTTTGCTCATCGGCGGGAACGTTAAGCTCTGAAATGCGACGAACGACTGCAGGACATATTTCTAGAAATACATTTATTTTAACGTTGTGTTCTTTAATGCAAATTAAGATTCAACGATAAAGAGTTATAGAATGCTGAACATAATTAGCGTTGAAGTACACATAAAAATGTAAAAAGAAAAAAACATTTTTCGAGATTCGTTTAGTGTCGTCTATTGCATTTCGGGCCGGGCTTTCACTCTCACTGAGCGCCGAGCGACGACATTCGCCGCTATCTCTTTCTCGTTGCAATGGCTATACTGGCTATAGCATTATGCAGCAGCATTTAAAAAAAAATGAAAAAAATATATGTTATAGTGGACACTTTAAAAGAAATTTTCGTAAAAATTTCAAAGTGGTACCTCGAACATATCACCCTAAAAAAAATATTTAAAAATTCAAATTTTTTTTTTGGTTTTTTTTGGCAAACATTTTGGACATTTTTTTTGTTAATTAGTTTTATTAGTCTACATAACATATATTTTTTTCATCAAGATCGGTCAAGTGGTTTTCGAGAAAAATACATTTCTTTATTTTACTTTCTCGCTGCATAACTTCTAAAAAAATGAATTTTTAAAAATAATATTTGGTGGAAAGTTTTATCATATTAATACTAACTTGTGACATTAATGTCAGCTCTGTATGATCAAGGGCAGATTTCACATGCTTACTCCGCTATAGGCCCTTTAGTTGATTAGAGCCAACTTCATATGCAATCAAAGGTTTATATACGAATTTACGAAAACAAAGCTTTCTCTTGAAGAAGCAAAGCAAGCACTTTTTTCTCTCTCTCTCTCTCTCCTTCTCTCACACACACACACACACGCGCGCGCGCGGACATTTTGTAAAAATATAATTTTACTCGGCCACATATATTCGAATGCAAATGTTGCAGGGTTGTCTTTTTTAAAGATGTAATGTGATATCGAGTAATGATGTCCTGTAGATATTCTGTAAATATCTGACAATAAAATCTCAGATTTGACTTAAAATTGTAGGCATAAAGATATCTGGCTATATCTCAGATATATTTTGCTGTGTGGGTAGTTTTAGAACATTTTGAATTAACACGTTGGCATAGAAAACTGAAAAAAGAATTTGTTTACGGAAACAGCTTTCTGTATGAAGAAGCAACAATGCGTGCATGATTAATTAATAATAAGTAAAAATTAGTCATTTAGTATTTTTGCATAACATTGTAATTTTTATTTTTAGTATTAGATTCCAGTGGTGGCTTTAAATCGGGTTTCCTTTACGGAAATAATTATTGGCTGGGCAGTCGTAGTCAGTGTCTTGATACGATGAATACGGTTCCTCTACAGATCTCACAGCAGAAAATACTAAATAACACGCATTATCGCGATCCGCGAAAGGAATTTTCACCTTTTCAAATAAATTATTTTGTAGTTTATTTTAGACACAACAGTACTATTCAATATCACGTAAATTTATTTGACGAGGTAAGTTTAAAAAATCTTTATGTGATAAAGAATACGTTCGACATTTAAATATATACAGAAAGTTTTATCTTAGAATGTGATTACGCTCGGACTCTGTTTACCAGCATCGTGCACTATAAGTAATTTGAGCTTTATTTTGGAAAAAATATTTCGTGACAGAGTTATCTTCGATGATCTCTACTCCGCGGATTTTCAGCTAATCCAGATTAAAGATCTAAATGACGATAATAAAAAACTACCCAGTAGTGCGTTATGTTTCATTTGGTACGTCTCAAGAAATGTATAAATTGTAATTACTTGACAATACAAACACAACAATAATATGTTATAACCGAAAAGATTAATAATATTATAAGTAATTTTAATCTTAATCCTCCGAAAGAATCAATCAAGAAATATTCTATTTGCAGTGTTGGCTTAGGGTTTTCTTTTTTCATGACAGCAATCGGAACGATATATGATGTATTTGTGAACCAAAAACATGTAAAGAAAAATGAGGCGAATAAAACTGGTAATGGTAAGTGTCATATTTAAAACTTATAGAAACACTACAACAGATTATTTACCGTTTTTATTAGCTACAATTTTCTACAAATCAAGTCTTCGTCTTCAGTGTTAAAATTATTAACAATTCGCAATCAGCTATTACTTCAAGTAATTAATAATTAATTATTAAATATTTTGTAGCTACATCTTGTGCTATTACATATGGCTTATTCGTGTGTATATAGAATTCCTCCTTGTTTAATATTGATCTTACTTAATTAAAGCATTTTGATTTTTGTATTATTACTATAAAGATATCGAATTATGATTTAGATGTGGAAAACGTGTCCAAGGAAATAAGAATGAAAATAAAGTCTTCATATCGGAAAAGTAAAATTGGAGAAATATTAATATGCTTCTCCGCTTACACAAATACGGGAAAAATATTTAGCACAAAATTAGAAGCCGGCACAATACCCGTCATTCACGGCTTAAAATTTCTAAGCATGTGTTCGATAATCATAATACATAGTCTATATTTTACGAATTCTATTGGCAAGTAATTTATAATAAATTTGAAAAATTGATATTTTTGGCTTTGTTTTTTTATTTTTTTACTCTTTACGCATAACGAAAATTGCTTTGTGCTGACAGACAATAAAGTATGGTTGCTCAGATTCACTGAGAGTTATAAATACTTCATTGACATTGGATTCCTAGCAGTTGATATTTTTTTCGTTTCAAGCGGATGTTTAGTGACTTATATGTATTTAATGCGAGATAAAACGAACGAAGTATTAAACCCGATTGATTGCGGCGAAAAATTAATTGAATTCTTTATTCATGTAATAAAAAGATTTATTCGGTAAGTTTTTGTTATATGGTGATATATGTTTGTGAAGAACACAGAAAACAATACAAACGACAAAATAAAATTTTTGCGGCAATAAACAAAATAAGAGAATATGTTACAAAGAAATTTGAATATTGATTTTAATGTAAATTAAATAATAACTTTTCTTTTTTACACGCGGCTGTAATAAAATTTTTCTTTTTAAGGCTGACACCGGCTTACATGATGGTGTTAAAAATAACGCAATTAAGCTGGGCTTGGTTCGATAAAACATCGCAATTTTACATTTACGAAAAGTCACACGAAACTTGTGCGAAATATTGGTGGAGAAATATTCTATACATAAATAATTTGTTTGAAGTGGATGCAATGGTACAAACACGTTTGATTAAAATTAATTTAAAATTATACTTGGAGACGCATAAAACTTTTCTAAAATTCTTATTGCATTACAGTGCATGAATTGGAGTTGGTATCTAGCTAATGATATGCAATTCTATGTAATCGCTACGGCACTGTTAATTTTGTCCACTATGTATGTTAACCAACTGTTATCTTAATGTTATCTTAATGTTTTCTTCATGTATACTTGAATAAATATATTATGAATTTCAGATACTTTTATGCCGCTGTTACGATATTGAGTGCACTCTTAATAGGCTCAATTATTCTTAACGGTTATATTTCACACGTTTACGAATATGTCGCGACGTAAGTTATTAAAGTAGTTTACTTATTGAGAAATCAACTTAAGAAGATTTTTTATTGTCTCATTTCTTATTGTTATACAGATTTGATGAAGAGAAACGTTTTGCAAATATCTTCTATGTCTCACCATGGATGAGAATGAATCCATATATCATTGGAATAATTACGGGTTACATTTTGATAAAATTAAAGAATAATCTTGTCTTGAAAGATGTAAAGTATATTTTTTGTTTTATATAACACATTAAAAATAAATAGTCATTGAAAAACTTTATGGAGTATATCTATATATAAACTTATATTCTATATAAACTAACTAGTATAAACTACCATATAAATTAATTACATAGTATACCGCATAAATGAAAATTGTTATATTAATTTGACATACATTTCAGAAACATATAATTTTGTGTTGGTGCCTGGCTATTCTTTGCAAAGTATTCGTATTATTTTTGTCTTACAATCGACACATATCCGTTCTAGCTACTTCTATTTATGTAGCACTGAACAAAACACTTTGGGCAATATGTATTGGATGTGTTATAATAGCATGTTCCACTAAACACAAAGGTTCGTTTATTTATTAACACGTAAATACATCTTATAAAAATCAGCATAATTTTAATATATTAGTGATATATTTGAAATATTGTCGTAGTTTAAAAAGATCATTTTTATCATTGTATATTTGATTTGTTATAGGCATCGTTAATCGGTTACTCTCTTTCAAAGGCTGGATTCCTCTTAGCAGGCTTACATACTGCGCTTATCTTATAAATCCTGTCATCATACAATCGATTCATTTATACAGTGAAACGTCGATTCATTTTGAATTTCTGCCACGTGTAAGTATAAAAATATTTGAAAATACAGCATTAATAAAGAAATACGGAAAAAAATGCATTAACTTTTTTTAACTTTTGGTTCCAGTTTGTTATGGCTGTGGGATACGTTATTATCAGTTACCTTTGCTCTTATGCATTGTCTGTGATGGTCGAGATGCCCTATATTTTGTTAATGAAAATGTTTATCAAGTACCGCAATAAGCCATATAGGAAGGAAATGTAATCTTGCATACAAACATTATAAAACCACATACATTTAATGTCATACAATACGTGTCATATATACGTGCCAATAGTTCTAGAACGGTTGAATAATATAAACTACAAGATCCGATTATTAAATTGCGGTACATATATCGCACTGATATTTATGAAAAGTTATACTTGATTTTGATGAAGCTTTCGAACAAATTAAATACTGTTGCATTAACATAAACTGTGTTAAAGAAACGATGGCACAGCGAAGATGAATCAGAGTTTAAAAATGCATAAAAGTTCGGTCGAATTCATCAAATATATGTATAATATTATAATATATATTTACGTTATATTTATTTATACTAGACATCGCTTCGCGCGCGCTATTTAGCTTTGGATAACATTATATACTATTAAATTATTACACTATTAACTCTTGATACATAAACTCCTTGATCGGCGCGTTCGTTCGGACGATTGAAAGAGAATAATTAATTAATCCGTTGTCAAATAAATTTTTCTATCCACCATAAATAACGCACGACTTTTGTTTTATTATTTTTCAAAGATCGACATATGTTGTAACGATTATTTATTAAGATTTGTTTTATAGCCGCATTTCTGGTAAAAAATTAAAGTAAAGCCATCAGTTTTAGAGCATGATATGTTTTAATTATTGTAGGAATGAAAATGTAGATATCCAATGTTTGTAGGATATAGAAAGGTATAACGTTTAATATGGGATGAGAAATACAAAGGAACCGAGATTAACTCTTTCGCTCGAACAACGCTTCAGGCTGAGCCTCGTACAACTCGAAATTATACACGACACGAAACGCTTCAACACGACTTTTCGACTCGAAGGCTTCTCTGTTACTGCTGCCTGGGCAACGGAATGCCCTTCGCTCGCTTGCTTCCGAAAAGACAATACGACTCTCGACTCAGTTGTCATAAGACGATCAACTCTCTAGCTTCAACACATCGTGACACGCACGCGACACACAATACACACACATACAACACACACACATACGTCTACATCACGTTACATTTCAATAATACATTATTTTAATAAGTGGGTGTCGAAAATTAATTCTACATTTGTGACATTCGTCGTATTTATAATCGCGACACTCTCTCTCTCTTTCTCTCTCTCTCTCTTTCTCTCTCTTTCTCTCTCTCTCTCTCTCTCTCTTTCTTTCTCTTTTTCTCTCTCTCTTTTTCTTAAATAAAATATTTCCTCTTCTATTGTTCTTCTCTAATATTAATATTAAAAAAATTTTTTTTTAATAAATGCATATTTGTCTTCTCTAAATTAATTTCTATTCTATATTTTATATATATTAAGATGGTAAGTATATGACATTCTCAAAAAGCATTTGTCAATGAGATTGAGAAAGAGAGTTTGGGAAAATGGAAAGAGAGATGTCATCATTTTTGTCATAAAAATGCAACAAATATATACATTATTTTTAAATATACTTATAATTTATTTATTATTGTCACAATTATATGTACAAACATATTGTGTATACATAACATAATATATTACATATATACAAAATAGTCGAAAACAGTCAATATGTAACAGATATAGAATAGATTACTGTCTTAAATAAAGTTTGTTTTCGAAATTACTATATAAATCAGAACGTTTCAATGCGAAAGACAAAAGACATAATATCTTCATTAATATAGTAATGTTTTTTATATAAACTTTATAAAAAATTATTTCAACATATATGTACATACAGACGGCGTCATTAATTGGAAGATCAAACGATCTCATAGAGAGATGTTCGATCGTAATTATATGAAAAGTCTCGTTCGAGCGATTAACAATGTAGTACCGGCTTCCATGCCCGGTGGCGCCACAATCTTCAGAGTAACTTTTTTCCCTAGCCCCATGCTTCTATGCTTCTATTTTTCATATAGTTTAGAGCTCGACTAGCTCACTAGCATATCAAATAAAAATTATTATAAAATTGGGGTTGGGAAATGTATAATTACATCGGGTGGGAGTAATCGCTCGAACGAGACTTTTCATATAATTACGATCGAACATCTCTCTATGAGATCGTTTGATCTTCCAATTATATTCAAGTCTCGTTCTCACGATTAACAATGTAGAGGTTCAGAGAAAAATAATTTTTATTTGTCAGTTACTTGTTTCGAATTCGTATACAAATCCTAACTAAGTCATACGCCAATTACAAAGGAAAGCTAACTTTTTCCTTAGGCCAATAAAAAAAATTTTTTTTTTTAATTCTATATTGCGCTTTATCAACACATACGCGCTTTTACCAAGGGTTTCGTGGTTAAAACAACAGTTACTACAAATAACAGTATTATAGTGTTTAGCAAAAATTCTACGAATTTTTCGACCAACTAGAAGTTTTTTTAATAGTTCCTAGAGCAACTTTTTTTTTTATATATTACCGAACTCGCCGCATATTCTGTGGAGTGAGTAGTGAATCTCTCACCTATACCCCAGCGAGACATAGCTGCCCTAATTCTTCTATTCGTCATTACTATAGAAGCTGCTCTGAGTGGCTTTTTAGCTGTCAGAACCTGACCTCTCAACTGCGATGTCGCTTGCATGTAAGCGTCAAATGTTGACATTGGCCTAACCTGGGATTTTTCAGAACAACTGGCAAACTAGCAAAAGTTGGTATGATTTTGGGCGGTAGGTCTTAATTCGATCCGATATTCTTATTTCGTATCTTTTCGAACTACGTTTAAGTTAGAAAAAAAACTTGATTGAAGTCAATGTTTGTGCCCTGTGCACGGTATCCAGTGCAAGCAGCAACACGAGACGCTCAGTCAAGCAATCAAGAGTCAGCTCGTTTAAGGGAAAAACTTTCAACTTTTCGAAAATTGTATCAACGTCCCAAGTTCTATCATACTTGAATTTCACCGGCTTAAGCAAGAATATTTTCTTTAAGAATCTAGAAATATTTTTATTTTGGGCAATATTGCCTCCGCTTATCAGAGAAATCGCCGATCTTATCGAGTTACGGGATCCGCATGCCGCCCCCTCTTTGAAGAAATTAAATGAAATCAACTTCTCTTTTCTAGTTGATAAGGGTCCAGATTTTGATCTAAGCAAAAGACTACCATTGTCTTAAAAATTCTGCATACTGCTTACGAGTTGACTCCATCAGCAAAGTTTCGAAGATATTAAGCTAAGCAATCCCTCTCTTCTGAACGGTTTCCTGATAATTCTCCAACCATCAGGGGCAGCTTCTTTGTTAGTGGATGCCGAATAGACCTATAAGGGGGATAAAAGTAAAGCAGGCACAGGATTAACAATTAACGGCTTTCCCTTCAAAAGTTTCATAAATAAGGGAAACCACGGTTGGCTAGCCCAGTAAGGATCGTTTTCCCAAGCGAAGAATTTTTCGCATTTTGTGTTACTTCTAGTGGCAAGCAGATCAATTTTTGGATATTGAAACGCTCTGACGGCATGACGGAAGGCGTAACTCCGTCTTGTATATATAATTCCGTCTTGTATATTTAATTCCGTCTTGTATATATATTTCTTATCCGAGATCCTCGGTCAGTTTCGACATTGTCTTCGAACTTAACGTATGAAACCACTAACCAATTATTCCTTACTTCACACCACTGCCAGATTTCCTTCGCAACCCTATGCAGATTTGAGTGCTGCACTCCCCCCATTTTGTTGACATATGATATAGCCGTGGTATATACGCAGAAGTGTCTCACAACTTCTAAAATCCCTAGCAAAGCTTTTTTGAACAATCAATGCTGCTTTGAGTTTTAAAGCTCAAAGTTACTGTGCCATTTTTGTTTCTTTCCTGTCAAAAAAAAAACCTCGAGCCTTATTTTTTGTTATTATTATTATTATTAGAATATATATATATTTTTTTTAATAGGAATTTTTAGATAGAAAATATCAAATATCTGACACGTTCGAATCTTTTAGTGTATAATCGACCGTATTTAACTGCTGGACAACATGCGTTAACTGATTCGACAAAACTCGATCATCGCCTAAAACAAACTTTTTTTTTTTTAAACAACTCTAAAGAATTGAATATCCTTTGCTTCTTATCCTCTGTACACTGAAAAAACTTTTTGATGCCACCTACCGACTGTATATCAAGACCTGCCAAAAATCACAAGTAGGTGCTGCCAACAATTTTCGGCGTGATATACCACAATTATAGGCGCTCCTGCTTGAAATTATGGCAACTCCTGCCATAGTGAGTCTAACAGGCAGCGACCAAGCTCATTGTGATAACTCCTACCATAGTTTCGACAACGCGCGCTCAAGTTTTTGGTTGCTCTTACCAAAATACATGTAATAGCCCTTACGGCGCTCTTCGGTAGGTGGCGTTGAAAAGATTTTTCAGTGTACTTCCAATGTTATTGTCTCAGAATCGTACGTTACTTCCAAAAACTTCGCTCTTTGACTGGGTACCAGGCTACTCTTGATATAATTTATGATAAAACTTAAATATTCCAGAGCTCAATCGAGGTCTTACATTATCCACACACTGCCTAGATGACGCAACGAACAGTATTGTCTAAGTATGTAACTGAAGAAAAAAACAACTTCTTTTACTCAGCTGGTTTACTACTGGCCTCAGGACCTCAGTGAACACATGAGGGGTTACATTAAAATCAGGAGGGTAGACATAAAAACCCGAAATACTGGCCCTGGAAAATAAATCTCGAGTACTTAGAAGAACTCTCGTCTACTGGTATCAGAAAGTAGGCATTCTCTAAATCTAACTTTGTTTAAACAAAAAAACCATTTTTGGAAATTAGCTTTTCCACTGTACTATCGTCTTCCAATTTAAAGTGCTTTGTCAATGTAAACTTGTTAAGTTTCTTAAATTCAAAGCAATTCTGAAAATTCAATCCGATTTTAGGCTTGATAGCCACTAATTCAAGAGTTAATTTATTGCCTCTCTGATATCATTGAGAGATTGCTAACTCTGCAATAGCGGTGCCTTTGAAACCAGCGTCTGACAAGGCCGAGACATAAACTGGATCAAGAGACACGGTAGCTTCATCGATGATTTCAGTTTGAATTATGTAATAAAAGTACCTCCGGCAGTCTTTGAAACGCAAGGATCTTTCCGAGTTTCCTTTTTAAGCCTGCTGCGAGTGGCTCTTGAACTTCATCTAGAGACTTTTACGGCTCTTGCCAAACAAATCGGCCGCATTTTACGACTTCTTCAACCGTTCCCGGTATTCCTTCTCGATACCTGGCAGGATAAACGTTTTTCTCATTATTGACTGCTGATAACGCAAGCCTGCCAAAAGCTTGCCTGCATTTCTCCTAAAAAAAAATGCAACAGAGCACTTGAGACTTCATCCTCTTCCAGCTCGCGGATTAGAGAGATGGCTTTTGCCATGGCTACCATCGCCGAGCCGAGCCTAGCATTTTTTCAATGGAACAAAATATTTGTCTCTGCTCTTTACAGTCCCTAACATGCAAATCAGAAACCATGTAAGCCAGAATCTCTGGGGGTCGATCAAGAAACTTTTCCGCTAGCGTGACTTGTGAAAAGTGAAATGTGAACGATGAAAAAAATGAAACTGTTACATGAAACGTGACATTAAAATGGCTGCTGCATTGCTGCGAGGACTGCATATTTTGAGATCTTTATCCGAGGTAATCATTTTCTTTTAAGTAAAACGTTATCAAAACGTTACAGTAAGTTTATGGAGATAAACCACAAACACTACAAGCAGCTGACTCGCTATACGTACGATCTGTCCTCCCTCGAGTGAAGGCTCATCGCCGCGAGATTTTTTCTTTTTATGAACGTGCGATATGTCCTTCCTCTAGTGAAGGCTTATTGCCCAGAGATTTACTCTCTTGCGAACGCACGATATATCCTCCTTCTAATGAAGGCTCATCGCCAAGAAAAAAATATTTATTATTATATATAATATATGTATTTAATAATTTCCTTGTGTAGCTTACTCTCCTTCTCCTCGTCTTCGTTGACCTCTTCGTCCCCTTCGTAGAAGCCTTAGCGCATCCAGTTCGCCTCTTCTGCAACCAGCACAGAGCGATTCCCGACGACTGAGCCGGCTCTACCTTTAAGTAAAGTCTCTCTTTCTTTGCTGAGGCTCACTGCAATATCTACCGCGCCGTCCTCTGTAACCTCTGCGTCTATTCTAACCTCCTCGTCAGTATCCGACGCGCCAAGTACTGACGCAGAGGAATCTGACCTCTCCTCGCTCGCGTCCTTCGTCACAAGGTCTGCTTCCTCCCTTGTGACGGCAGCTGCCGTGAGGATTATGGAGATTAACAACAATCACAACAAGCAGCTGACTCGCTGTACGTACGATCTGTCCTCCCTCGAGTGAAGGCTCATCGCCGCGAGATTTTCTTTTACGAACGTGCGATATGTCTTTCCTCTAGTGAAAGCTCATCGCCCAGAGATTTACTCTCTTCCGAACGTGCGATATGTCCTCCCTCTAGTGAAGGCTCACCGCCAAGACGCTTACGAGCACATTTTTCCATATTACTCACCGATTTTTTTATCATTCGTCAAATCTTGTGCCTTGCCGACCACAATGGCGGTCGAGGCCTCTTAACCACTTCGGTGGTCTCTTTCCGTTTGCGCTTTCTCAGTTTTTTACGCAGTCTCTTCATTTGCTCATTCCATTCTCCGAATTCCGCGTTACACAGCCTTCTTTTCGACATTATGGCAGAATACAATCCACAAAAGACTTTCCTCTAATTCCCGATCAAACACTCTGAGTTGTGACTCCTTCGAGCACAAAAAACGTTATGAAGAATAGAAGCATAGAAGCATGGGGCTAGGGAAAAAAGTTACTCTGAAGATTATATTGTGGCGCCACCGGGCATGGGAGCCGGTACTACATTGTTAATCGTGAGAACGAGACTTGAATATAATGCCTTCCTAGCTGTGTTCTAGAGATTTCTATAGTGCACGTTACACGTTACATGTACCATGCTTTAGGTGGAAGGCATTAATGACGCCGTCTATACATATAGGTATGTTTATAAATGTATACATATATGTATTTTATACATATATGTACATTATAAATTATTTATAAAAGTCTCATTCATTCATCATCATGTGCAGCCAGCGCTTATTTGTTAGAAGAATCACTCTTTAATATAATTATGATTTCTTATTATAATTTTGTTTGGCACATTAGATTTTGAAATCAATATCAGAAAAAATAGGAATTTTTTATAAAATATTAAAATGTTTTATAGTACACCTATTGAGAGAGACAATATTAATAATTTGTAACCTTTCTTCTTAAGTTATTAAGATGAAAAAATGCATCGCTTACTTAAAAATAGTATTACTTATTATTAAAATTATATTAAAGATATTACAATATGAGCATTATAATAAACTTAGAAACTTTAAGTAAATAAACTAATATAATGACTAGTCTCTCATCCGTGAACGAGAAGTACGCCACGAAATTAATCTCTTTTATTAATCATGTTTTATGCTTACATCCAGCATACGTAATACTAGAAAAATCATGATAAAATGTAAGTAGAAGAATCGTATTATTGCTCCACTGCGTTTCCTAATTACCGACCAGATAGAAACTTGCTTGAAAAGAACGTTTTTACAGGCACATCATAAATTTCTCTAATACGCTTGGAAAACGAAGCTTATAAATGATATGTACCAAAGTATCATATTAGCACGAGCGTTTTTATCAATATGCATAATATGACTTACGTTATGTATATGTACAATATGTAATACAACAATTTCCGTATTAGGCGTTATATAAAGGTATTTGGAAGACAAAGAATTTTTGGTTTCATGTAGAAAATAATAAAATTGTCTCTTCGTACCTAAATATATGAGCAAAAATAGAATTTATCCTCGTTTTACTTTTTTTAAATTTCCATTTATCGTTTACTTCATTTAAATCATTGAACAATTGTTTGTTCATTACTGAGCCATTTTCCATTTTTTTTTGCGATTCAAGCAACATTAGTAACAGAAGACCGAACAGTAGTTCAAGCTCAAAGATATTTCTTCTTTGCCCATATCATATTTTTTTATAAATTTAGCAGTAAAATATAAGCACATATATTGTGCGCATTTCAAGTATATTCTACTTGATTCTTCTCTAAATGATATCAAATTTCTAGATATGTCATAAAAACTTTATCCTACGTATCTTTTATAAATATCTAATTTCTTCAAAGTGTTTCGCGAATTTAACAGATATATGTTCAGCATACACCATTCATCAGGACAATCGAACGCGAGCGTTTCCTCCTCACTTCTTCGTCCCGTTCTCGACGTTTATAGTTGAAGTCATTTCACCGAGTTCGTCTTGGATTTGCTGGAGAGTCTTGCCTTTTGTTTCGGGCAACAGCAATACCGTGAAAAGAATACTAACGATGCAGAAACCTCCAAACATCCAGAAAATGGCGTATTTGCCATTAAACGCCTCTTCAAGATTGACGAAGAATTTAGCAATGATGAAGGCCAAGAACCAGTGAAATAAAACCGTTATACTGGAAGCCTTAGCCTTGATGTTCGAGGCAAACATCTCGCCCATCATTGCCCACGTAACCGCACCCCAGCCTACGCTGTACGTGGCAATGTAGATGACGAGCGCGACCACCGGCAACCAGGATATCTTCTCTACCACGTCGTCCGCATGTTGTACCTCCTTCAGGAAGAAATACAAGCCCAGGGCACACTGCAAAATAAATACCATAGTTACATCATGTTAAACGTGTAACAAAAGTCCGAGAGCAAAAAGTCAAAATTTTATATGTATAATAAAAAAATTCTATGCTACCAAACATGTTTTGCGCTACAGAGATTCAAATCTATGATCGCAGATCTTTATGAACATTTTCTCTGAAATTTCTCACAATTTTTAAAAACATTCGACTTCCAAAAACCCGACAGTCTAATAAATAAAATATTGCTTAGCAACAGCACATAAAAACAGACTAACGTATGTTCGGATACTCACCGATACATGCAGATAGAAAGTGCTTTTGCAAATACGAATACTGCCATATAGAAACCAATAGCAATCGATTAAGATTATGAGCACAAGCGCTGAATTCGTTCGAAATACATTGCTCTTTAGCATCTTATCAAGTAGATAATTATGAGAAAAACCAATAAACACAAGACAAGATATCTTTTCACTCAATCGGAATTATCTCATAGATTCCAATAAAAAGAAATCATTAGATCATCCTATTGAATACAATGAATAGTATACTTAGAGAATGCATATAAAATCTAATAAGAACAATTTGTTACAAAATGATATGTTAAAGTCAAAATTCGTATCAGCAAATGCTTTTAATAACATCTAAAAGTATATCATAAACGTATCAGAAATGACCGATATATCCAACACGTCATACTTAAAAATCTCAAAATTTGAAAATCCCGATAGAATCTTATAAATATTTTATATTGTGTCTGCAATGCCACATTAAATATCAACTAGTAAATGCCAATTGCTGCAGACCTATCTGGAAAATCTGCTTGATTCATATTAAAAAAGTAAATTTCTATCAGAAAACTGTGTGTTTTTGTCCTTGGATTGCCAGATTCACTTTTATAAAAAATTAGTCCTTTACATATCTGTATTTACTCATAAGACGATATAAATGTACTTTCATTATGGATAAGCTTTTGCCACTAAGATCTGATGGAAACAAATTGTGGACTTTTCGTATTAATGCGCATTCGCTTCCAAACAGTCAAGTATGTTCAAAACCTATCAATTTACAACATATGTAAATACGTATAGAAAAATATTCAAATAAAATCGATAACTGCATATAAGTATACACAGCTGTCGATCAGTGTGTCGATGCTGTTTGAATCCAATAAATCGCACATTCGTAAATCTTAATATAATCCATCATGCACATGAAAACAATAGAATCGGATACATTCCGTAACAGATTATCCTCATAGTGACCGCGTGCTCATAGATTCCAATAAATCCAAATCAATTATCAAAGTCTCAATTTTGTTGTACTGATAAACCAGATAGAATCTGATAGACTTTCTATCGTTGTCTAGAAGTTTCTATCGGTCTTTTGCAACAGGGTTCGTCCTGAAAATAATTAAATACCGTAGCTTGCAGCAACTAGCAGCAAGTGTAATTATGTGTATACTAATCGTTAACACACGACCAGGAGAGTTATTTCTTATAGTAACATATATTTCTGTTGTTTCTTTATAATAAGATATTCTTGTATATTCTTGCAAACTCGAATATCAATCGCGTATTGTGCGTGTATTTAATAAAAAATTTTAACTCTATTATAATTGATTTCTACTGTTAATTATCTTTGTTAATAAGGTAGTATCAACAACAAAGGAAGATTTGACGAGCTTCTCATAGTTGAATTAAATTACATCCCAGATTCAAATCAAATTAATTTTTTCTTATTTTTATAAGGATAATTTTAATTTATTGTTGATAAGTTTGAGTAAAATCTAAAAATAGAAGCAATTACTCACTAAACTGACTGTCTCTCCGATGCCGGAGAAAACGAGGAGCATCCTTCTACCTGACCTGTCGACAACAAAAGGTGTCACCAGTGACCCTAACACCTGCACGACTGCAATGATAATCGGCGCTATCTCCATTGAAACAAGACCTCCGGCAGCAATAAAGATATTATGCATATACAGCAGCACGACGTTGATACCGAAAAACTGCTGGAAAGAAACCACGGTACATACGTAGGTCAGCGCCTTGAGGTTCGCCTTTACTTTGAACAGATCCGAGATACTTGCTTGATTCCTGCAAGCCTCGTCAAGTGTAACCTGGAAAATTGAAAGCGAGACGAATTTATTAAGCCATAAATATAAAAATTTGAATGTAACTGTTTGGCTAGAATATTCTGAAAAAAATGAGTTAATAAAAAAATCAAATTGTCATTAAAAAATGAAGTTACAGTTAACACTTTGTGAAGCAAATTCGCTGTCCACTTATGTATGTACAATTGGAGCTTCTAATTCCTCTCAAAGTGGTTTTTAATATCAATTATTCTTACAATTATATTATATTTTGCGTCTGTTTCAATGCTGAAGCAATAGCTACATCCTCGTTTAACAGTCACGTACGACTGAAAGAATAACCGGCAGTTCTGCGAGACTCTGCATTGTATGCCAGTTATAACTGTCTCTCACGATTGTGCGACATTATCATTTAAGATCGAGGAACGGCCTTACTGCGATCTCGTTTGTCTAACGTGATTGACAATATGCACTCGGCGACATGCACTTAGCAATAATCAAGTACGTGTTCGATAACAGTGTAGGTAGCATTAACAATTATTTTGTCACTCGAGAAATCAACGAAGCCATAAACGGCCTCAATGGAATTAGCAATTTTTAACAGAATATTTATTACCAACCACATGTATTTTTCGTACAGAGTTTTTCATAATATTGAATACTATAACAAATAAATATAAATTAACAGTAACGCAATGTTTGAAGTGTAAAATAATGAAAATTTGTGTGCAATCGTTTCAGAAAAATAGAGAAAAGTTAAAAGTCCCACGGAATCCCGCAGTGAAACAAATTTTAAATTAAAGTTTATATTATTATGTAACAAAATTTGTAAAAATTAGCTGCTACTAGCTGCTACTTTGTTTTTAATGTATATTTGTATTTAAAACCTTCCAAATTCGCATAAACTTATTAACGCCTATGCTTAAACCACTAACAACATAGTAAAACTAATAATTGAAAATAGAACATGACCTTTAACTATGTAAATTAGAATACAATAATTGTTTAAACAAATTACTGCAAAATAAATTTTTTATAAATCTGACAGCGGCAATAGATTCAACGGGAAAAATAATAGAATGTTAAAAAAAAATGTGTGTGTGTGTGTGTGTGTGTGTGTGTGTGTGTGTGTGTGTGTGTGTGTGTGTGTGCGCGCGCGCGCGCGTTAGTAGCTGTTGTGTTGAATGCAATATATAAATTCAAAAAGAATGTTAAACGATGTAGTCCAGACCGGGCATGGTGACCGTGGAATGTTCTAGAAAAATTCCGAAATGATCAATCAATCGAATTTTGAAGATTCAAATAGATGTTATAAAAACTTTGACTCGTGAACAGCTTTCAAATTTAAATTTAATTTGTAAATGGGGCTGTGATGGTAGTTCTAACCTTAGTATGTCATAAGCAAAAATTTAGTGATGATGATGAAAGTAAATCAGATGCTAGTATTTTTTTTACTTTACTTGTTCCACTGCAACTTATATAGATTGATAAAAATACATCTAAAAAATCATTGTATGGAAAAATCCAAGACCATCATCACCACGCTTTTGTAGGCCAATAAAAATTGAATTTTTGCATAAAACTATGAGGCCACTATCAAGTAAACAGAGAATATAAAAGAACAAGCGAGCAAACTTATACCTTTTAACACTGTATTAGATGGAAAAGACATCACAGTTAATTATAAACTCGCTTTGACGATGATCGATGGTAAAGTTTGCAACGCAATTACTGGCACTGCGTCTACTCAACGTTGTTATTTATGTAATGCTACTTTTAAAGATTTTAATAATATAGATTTAATTTTAAAAAAAGGAATTAATAGAGATAATTTATGTTTCGGGTTATCTACCCATACAGCACAGATGTTTGCAGAAAGCTTCCAGAAAGGTTTCAAAAACATTTCAACCTTTCACATTTCATGTGTAACATCTCTGAAAGAATTCTGCAATATGTCATATAAAATGTTGCAATAGAAATGTTTTTTAAACCTTTCACATGAAGATAATTTTTCAAAACTTTTAGTTGAGTTATCTCTGAATCGTTTCATATGAAATAATTTTATAAATCTTTCAGTTGAGCTGTTTCTAAAACCTTTCTCACGCAATAAATTTGAAAACGTTCAGCTGATTTATTTCTGAATTGTTTCATATGAAATGATTTTGTAAATCTTTCAGTTGAGTTGTTTCTGAAACCTTTCTCACGCAATAAATTTGAAAACTTTCAATTAAGTAATTTCTGAATCGTTTCATATGAAACAATTTTGTAAACCCTTCAGTTGAGCTGTTTCTGAAACCTTTCTCACGCAATGAAAATTTTTAATTAAAAGTTATTTCGGAAACATTTCATAAAATATAATTTTGCAAACCTTTCAGTTGAGTTTTCGATGAAACTTTATACACATCTAGGAGAAGTAAATATAGACGAATTTAGAAATTTTTAATTGCAGCCCTAAAAACCACACCCATCATATGTAGGGCTTTTTGCTTTTCTCAGATATAAATTATTAATATTATATATTATGTAATGATATACGAATCTTTTATATTAACCTGTTGTGGTCACACCTCCTAAAAATAACGTAGTAGTCACACGGGGTCCAATGGACCCCACAACAGTTGCCATTTGCGTTTTTTTTTTATGTATCGATCGACTCAAACCTTGAACTGGAATTTAGTTTATGACTTTCTCTTTATAATCCAATAATTTTAAAAAATTTTTTATGTTGAAAAAACGCGAGAAAAAATTTTTTTTTCGAGAAATTTGATTTTTTTTACAAAAATATTAATCAAAATTTTTTTAGATAAAGCAAAAAAACTTTATGCGTTTTACCCTCAAAATAGTATCTATACTTTTAAGGAAAAAAAAAGGCTGGGGTTCACTGGACCCCATGTGATCACAACGGGTTAATATTTATAATATATCAATTGTTGTTGCATTGTTTTTAATATTTGCCAGTTAATAAATAATTTCAAATTTTTGAACATTAAAGATGCTTATATACGATATGAACATAAGCTAGAATGAATTAAGCATCAGAACCAGAGGATCGTCACTAGCCCGTTCGATCATGGAAGTCAAGCAACATTGAGTGCGGTTACTACTTGGATGGGTGACCGCCTGAATCAAGAGACACGGTAGTGTCTCGCGCCAAGTACACGCGGAGCGAGACCGCACCGTGACTCTTTTACGCGACGCGACGGGTTGCGAGTAACCGAGATGTTGAGATCTCGATAACGAGTGAACGGATCAAGTTCTAAGTAGGCTTAATCGATAGTTGGGGTCAAAATAAGGGGGGTATCTCCTGTATAATTTTCCGCTACGTGCCCTACGAGCGGAGATATTGCGACGCAAAGTCCAAATGTGAAAATTTTTTATTAAGATACTCCTCCTCCTCCTCCTCCTCCTAACGCCGATCTGTGTGATCACGTGATCAGAGAAAATGTCCCTTTCACTTTTTCGACACTGGCGGCGCAGGTATCGCCAGTTTCGATATCGCGCGCGTATTTCGAACGATCTAGTAGGTAAATTATTAAAAGGTCGATAGACTTATCGGTCAGAAGGAAGATTTCTATTTAGCTAAATTAAGTATTTATATAATATATATTGATTCTTATGAATCAAGCTTGAATTCGATGTTTAGGTATCCCAGGTTGCCGATGACGAAGTACAGATAGTGCGCTTCATAGTTTTCGGTGTCCAGGTGTAATAATACGTTGAATTCGATGTCTACGTATTCCAGGTTGCCGATGACGAGGTCCACATAATGCGCTCCGTAGTTTTCGGTGTCTACGTGTATTAATACCTTGAATTCGATGTCCACGTGTCCCAGGTTGCCGATGACGGGATTCAGATAGTGCGCTTCATAGTTTTCGGTGTCCAGGTGTAATCGTATGTTGAATGCGATGTCTAGGTGTCCCAGGTTGCCGATGTCGAGGTCCACATAGTGCGCTCCGTAGTTTTTGGTGTCTACGTGTACTAATACCTTAAATTCGATGTCCACGTGTCCCAGGTTGCCGATGACGAGGTCCACATAGTGCGCTTCGTAGTTTTCGGTGTCCAGGTGTAATAATACGTTGAATGCGATGTCTAGGTGTCCCAGGTTGCCGATGTCGAGGTCCACATAGTGCGCTCCGTAGTTTTCGGTGTTTACGTGTATTAATACCTTGAATTCGATGTCCACGTGTCCCAGGTTGCCGATGACGGGATTCAGATAGTGCGCTTCATAGTTTTCGGTGTCCAGGTGTAATCGTACGTTGAATGTGATGTCTAGGTGTCCCAGGTTGCCGATGTCGAGGTCCACATAGTGCGCTCCGTAGTTTTCAGTGTCTACGTGTACTAATACCTTAAATTCGATGTCCACGTGTCCCAGGTTGCCGATGACGAGGTCCACATAGTGCGCTTCGTAGTTTTCGGTGTCCAGGTGTAATAATACGTTGAATGCGATGTCTAGGTGTCCCAGGTTGCCGATGTCGAGGTCCACATAGTGCGCTCCGTAGTTTTCGGTGTCTACGTGTATTAATACCTTAAATTCGATGTCCACGTGTCGCAGGTTGCCGATGACGGGATTCAGATAGTGCGTTTCATAGTTTTCGGTGTCCAGGTGTAATTGTACGTTGAATGCGATGTCTAGGTGTCCAAGGTTGCCGATGTCGAGGTCCACATAGTGCTCTCCGTAGTTTTCGGTGTCTACGTGTATTAATACCTTAAATTCGATGTCCACGTGTCCCAGGTTGCCGATGACGGAATTCAGATAGTGCGCTTCATAGTTTTCGGTGTCCAGGTGTAATCGTACGTTGAATGCGATGTCTAGGTGTCCCAGGTTGCCGATGACGATGTCTAGATAGTGAGCTCCGTAGTTTTCGGTGTCCAGGTGTAATAATACGTTGAATGCAATGTCTAGGTGTCCCAGGTTGCCGATGACGGAATCCACATAGTGCGCTCCGTAGTTTTCGGTGTCTACGTGTATTAATACCTTGAAATTAATGTCTAGGTGTCCCAGGTTGCTGATGACGAGGTCCTGATAACGCGCTCCGTAGTTTTTGGTGTCTAGGTGTAATAATACCTCGAGTTCGATGTCTACGTGTTCCAGGTTGCCGATGACGAGGTCCACATAGTGCGATTCGTAGTTTTTGGTGACTAGGTGTATTAATAACTTTAAATCCGAATGTGGGATACGTAGATATTGAATATGAGGTATTAATACACGTAAACACCGAAAACTACGGAGCGCACTATGTGGATCTCGTCATCGGCAACGTGGGACACCTAGACAACGAATTCAACGTATTATTACACCTGGACACCGAAAACTATGGAGCGCACTATTTGTAACCCGTTATCGGCAACCTGGGATACCTAGACATCGAATTCAAGCTTGATTGATAAGAATTGACTTAAAAATTCCCTAGCGGCAGAACTAAAATTATGTCATGACATAATAAAAATTAGTTGAAATAAAATTATGTCTAGACATAATAAAAACTGGACAAATTAAAATTATGTCTGACATAAAAATAAGTCCGCATTTTTATTATGTGTATACACATAATTTTAATTCATACAATTTTTATTATGTGTACACATAATTTGTTTTTGAATGAACGTAAAACGTACCTAAAAAAAACCGAAGTAACAAGTGGTAGACGTAATCTTTGTATCGAAATAACACCCTGTACATACTGTTTATAAAATGCGTAATACTACAAAAAAGGCATGATATCTGTACAAAATTACCTTTTTTAAAAAAAAGGTAAAGAAAGGCGCCAAGTACACGCGTAGTAGTGTATATGTGTTGTTACCTCGAAAAAAAACAGTGGTAATATTATACCTCAAAAAAATCTAAGTAACAAATGGTAGACGTAATCTTTGCATTTCAAAAAATCTCGAAAAAACCTATAAGCAGTAGTATATTTACCTCAAAAAACCGAAGTAACAAGTGGTAGACGTAATCTTTATATCTCGATAAATCTTGAAAAAACCTAAGCAGTAGTATCTTTACCTCGAAAAAACCGAAGTAACAAGTGGTAGATGTAATCTTTGTTTCTCGAAAAATCTCGAAAAAACCCAAGCAGTAGTATTTTTATTTCCAAAAAATTATAACTCAAGTGATACACATCAAAAAAATTATGTTATCAAGAGACACGGTAGTGTCTCGCGCCAAGTACGCGGAGCGAGACCGACCGTGATGATAACTCAAGTGATACACATCAAAAAAATTATGTTATCAAGAGACACGGCAGTGTCTCGCGCCAAGTACACGCGGAGCGAGACCGACCGTGATGATGATGATTGATTGATTGTGATTGTGATTGTGATTGTGATTGTGACTCTTTTACGCGACGCGACGGGTTGCGAGTACTCGAGATGTTGAGATCTCGATAAACGAGTGAACGGATCAAGTTCTAAGTAGGCTTGATCGACAGCTTGGGGTCGAAATGGGGGGAGGTTTCTCTTATAATATTCCGCTACGTGTCCTACGAGCGGAGATATTGCGACGCAAAGTCCAAATGTGAAAAATTTTTTTTAAGATACTCCTCCTCCTAACGCCGCGATATATTCTTGATTGATGATCACGTGACCAGAGAAAACGTCCCTTTCACTTTTTCGCCACTGGCGGCGCTTTCGCGCAGTGCAGATATAGTGCGTTCATATACGTGTTTGTACTGCGCGTAGGGCAGATGTACTGCGCGCAGTGTAGATAGTTATAGTGCGTTCAGCGTGCTGTCACGTCACAGTCAGTTCACTTAACCTATCGAGAGATACGGTAGTGTCGGAGCGAGACCGACCGTGTGACTTTATTTTTTATTATTACTCGACGATTAATTCAAGGTAATTGTCTTAATTATCTATTATTCTATATATTACTGTTATTTTATTTATTATTATTTTATTACTAATACTAACTACGTTTATGCGATATATTGCTAACTATGCGAGTGTTTACATTTTCTTACAAATATTACAGAGAAACGAGTCGGATAGTATTATTATTTTATATTATACTACAAAAGTAACGACTCGCGTAAAAGTAGTAATTATCAATTTTGATATGTGACGGATATTTTTTCGTAAGTTACGACTTTGAATAGAATATTTTCTCAATACTGAATTCAACATTATGCATTGAGAATTAAAATGTCTTTGCAGATATTACTTGAATCGTTTCAAGGTGTCTACAGACAAGCGACGATTGATATAATGTTGGGTAATTCAGTAAGCGAAGTATTCCTAGAACGCACGGATGTTTTTTAAGACAACGCGGCGACTGCAATTCACGTGAAATTGCTGATTGAAGACTGCAAAAAATTACTGATACCTGACCCGGAAATTATTCTAGGCAGTTGGGGAGTTATCAATGTCGATTCTGTGTACGTATGAATAATGTAAATTGTAATAACTAAACATTAGTTAAATTAATTAATTAAAGAAACGAAATAAATTGTTGAAACAACTAATATTTAGTTAACTAACTAAAATGTTTAGTTTAACGTATCGAACTAAATATTTCTTGGAATTAACAATTTTTTTTCTCAGTGTATTTTTCGAGATACAAAGATTAGGTTTTTTCGAGGTATAATATTACCACTGTTTTTTTTTCGAGGTTATAAGGTTACAAAGAATTATTTTAATCACAAAGAATTAAAGAGGTAACATTATAAAATAAAAATATTTAATTAAAATAAAATAAATAAATTTTTCTTGTAAAAAACTTGGCGCTGCTTTTTTAAGGTTTAGAGCCTCCGCACAAGACTTTTTTATAGCAATGTAGTGTAACGAAATGTGGGTCAACGCACAAGAAACGTATCGGTTACGGCGTTATACGTGAATACGTTTCTTGTGCGTTGATCTACGTTACGTTATCATACGCTATCATACGAGAGTCTTGTGCGGAGGCTCTTAAGCGGGAAGCCCACACTTCTGCACAACGCATAAGGCGTAAGCATAAGAAAATTGATTGGTCTATTTCCTTATCCACATATGTATAGACCTTACGTATTATGTGTTATGCAAAAGTCTGTGTTCCCCGCTTTATCCAGACAAATTTGCATAGCGCATAAACATAAGCGTAAGAAATTGATTGGTTCATATATATGTACAGAATGTGTCGTTTGATTAACGTGCGGCACCTGCTCATTGAGCCTTATCCACACGGCCCCCATGGGCGTGGGATTGGGATACGCCCAATCAGCGCGTACCGACCAAGGTCGATACTACCAGTACGCCGCGGGACTACAGGATTCCGCAGCCCCACTGGTTGGGGCGAGCGACTATCCACGCTCTACCAGCTGAGGAGGTTGGCAACCGAGCTGTTGGGGACGCAGCTCACCCGCCGGACACCCAAGTGCGAGACTCGAGTATCCTAGCCAGCATTTGGCTGTAAACCACTGCCACCACGACGGTCCTACCCGCGACCGGCAGGAGCAAGCTCCTTGGGTCACCGGTCCCCGTGGTACCAATCTAGATCATTGGTCGGATCTTCGCAGCCGAAGCCGCTCCCAGTTGGGTCTCCTGCAGACCGAGGTCACTGGTCAGCCTCTCCCGTAGTACTCGTGTCGAGCAATAGCTCACGTTTGACGAGTCGCCGTCGCTGATTCACACCAGCTCCCACGTAACGCACAAGTCACCCTGTACTGTTGGCGCGCCGCGCATCGGTTACCCGGATATCCGGGATTCGGCAGCAGTCGACGCGCCTTAGGGATATACGGCACGTGGTACGCCATATACCCCGCTCGTATTGGGAACCTCCCACGCACGAGCACGCCGCGTTCGCCTCGCGAAACGCTACCCTGTTCAGTACTACTGGCCGCATCCGTTACCTAGGCACCTAGGATTGGGCAGCAGTCCAGCAGTTTTATGGGTAAAGGGCACAGGGTGCACCGTTTACCCTTCATATATATGTACAAAAGGAAATAGACCTATTTATCCATCTCTTTATGTATATGTTTATGCACCTATGCAAGTTTTTCTGGATTGACCTTAAAAAAGCAGCGCCAAGTTTTTTACAAGAAAAATTTATTTATTTTATTTTAATTAAATATTTTTATTTTATAATGTTACCTCTTTAATTCTTTGTGATTAAAATAATTCTTTGTAATATTATAACCTCGAAAAAAAAACAGTGGTAATATTATACCTCGAAAAAACCTAATCTTTGTATCTCGAAAAATACACTGAGAAAAAAATTGTTAATTCCAAGAAATATTTAGTTCGATACGTTAAACTAAACATTTTAGTTAGTTAACTAAATATTAGTTGTTTCAACAATTT
This sequence comes from Temnothorax ravouxi, assembly GCA_030770255.1. Classification (NCBI taxonomy): domain Eukaryota; kingdom Metazoa; phylum Arthropoda; class Insecta; order Hymenoptera; family Formicidae; genus Temnothorax; species Temnothorax ravouxi. The sequence goes on from JASTWP010000156.1 coordinate 110,119, forward strand.
ATTTCGTTTCTTTAATTAATTAATTTAACTAATGTTTAGTTATTACAATTTACATTATTCATACGTACACAGAATCGACATTGATAACTCCCCAACTGCCTAGAATAATTTCCGGGTCAGGTATCAGTAATTTTTTGCAGTCTTCAATCAGCAATTTCACGTGAATTGCAGTCGCCGCGTTGTCTTAAAAAACATCCGTGCGTTCTAGGAATACTTCGCTTACTGAATTACCCAACATTATATCAATCGTCGCTTGTCTGTAGACACCTTGAAACGATTCAAGTAATATCTGCAAAGACATTTTAATTCTCAATGCATAATGTTGAATTCAGTATTGAGAAAATATTCTATTCAAAGTCGTAACTTACGAAAAAATATCCGTCACATATCAAAATTGATAATTACTACTTTTACGCGAGTCGTTACTTTTGTAGTATAATATAAAATAATAATACTATCCGACTCGTTTCTCTGTAATATTTGTAAGAAAATGTAAACACTCGCATAGTTAGCAATATATCGCATAAACGTAGTTAGTATTAGTAATAAAATAATAATAAATAAAATAAGAGTAATATATAGAATAATAGATAATTAAGACAATTACCTTGAATTAATCGTCGAGTAATAATAAAAAATAAAGTCACACGGTCGGTCTCGCTCCGACACTACCGTATCTCTCGATAGGTTAAGTGAACTGACTGTGACGTGACAGCACGCTGAACGCACTATAACTATCTACACTGCGCGCAGTACATCTGCCCTACGCGCAGTACAAACACGTATATGAACGCACTATATCTGCACTGCGCGAAAGCGCCGCCAGTGGCGAAAAAGTGAAAGGGACGTTTTCTCTGGTCACGTGATCATCAATCAAGAATATATCGCGGCGTTAGGAGGAGGAGTATCTTAAAAAAAATTTTTCACATTTGGACTTTGCGTCGCAATATCTCCGCTCGTAGGACACGTAGCGGAATATTATAAGAGAAACCTCCCCCCATTTCGACCCCAAGCTGTCGATCAAGCCTACTTAGAACTTGATCCGTTCACTCGTTTATCGAGATCTCAACATCTCGAGTACTCGCAACCCGTCGCGTCGCGTAAAAGAGTCACAATCACAATCACAATCACAATCACAATCACAATCAATCAATCATCATCATCACGGTCGGTCTCGCTCCGCGTGTACTTGGCGCGAGACACTACCGTGTCTCTTGATAACATAATTTTTTTGATGTGTATCACTTGAGTTATCATCACGGTCGGTCTCGCTCCGCGTACTTGGCGCGAGACACTACCGTGTCTCTTGATAACATAATTTTTTTGATGTGTATCACTTGAGTTATAATTTTTTGGAAATAAAAATACTACTGCTTAGGTTTTTTCAAGATTTATCGAGATATAAAGATTACGTCTACCACTTGTTACTTCGGTTTTTTGAGGTAAATATACTACTGCTTATAGGTTTTTTCGATAAAAAAAATACGGCAATATATTTCGGAAACCTTTCAACACACTTTCTCAGAAAGGTTTCAAGTGCGAGAATCGCGGACATTTTGCTATTCCAGAGCTGTCTCAGAGATGTTGCAGAAACATTTTGAAATATTTATGACATGTTTCAACTCTATCAAATGAAACATTTTTTAAATATCTGTGAAAGGTTTCAGATATATTTTGGTAAACTTTCAGCACGGTTTCAGAAAGGTTTCAAGTGCAAGAATCGCGGACATTTTGCTATTCCAGAGATGTCTCAGAGCTGTTGCAGAAACGTTTTGAAATATTTATGAGATGTTTCAACCTATCGAATGAAACATTTCTTAGATATTTCTGAAAGGTTCTTGTGCTGTATGGGTACATTACATATGTGGATTCGATTCTTTGAATGTTGTTTGCATATTTCTTATAAAATTGAAATTAAAAAATGGCAAGCGCGAGGAAGTGAAGAAAAGAAATTAATAGAAGATAGAAAAAAAAACAATTCAAAAAGGTTTTCGCCAACAGTTAGGCCTTATTGTGGATAAACCAAAATCTGGATTTGGCAATACAAATGATGGAAATACTGCTCGACGATTTTTTGAAAATGAATCCATTTCCGCTGCTATAACGGGCGTTGACGAAGATCTTATTAAAAGATTTCATATTATTTTACAAGCTATTACAAGTGGTCATGAAATTAACATACCAGATTTCCAAGAATATATAATACATACAGCTCGAACAGTCGATTTATATCCCTGGTTCTACATGCCTACTTCTATACACAAACTTTTAATTCACGGCTCTGAAATAATACAATCTGCTTTACTGCCAATCGGACAAATGTCTGAAGATGCACAGGAGTCTTGTAATAAATATATTAAAAGATACCGTGAAGATTTTGCACGAAAATGCAGTAGAACAAAAACGATGGAAGATCTTTTCTTGCGCTTGCTAGCGTCATCAGATCCGTATATGTCAAGTTTAAGGAAATTGCCACAAAAGAAATTAAGATGGTTCTAGCATTTAGGTCAAATATAGATAGCCCGGAAAATATGATATTAAATGAAAGGTTTACGTTCCTAGAGTGTGTCTGAAAATTTTCAAATTCTTTTACCGCTTGGTTCCGGAGATATATGTCCGTAAACTTTGCCAATTTTACATGGTGATAATAGGGAAAGGAGGGTCAGATCGCACATTTATGGAATACGTTCATACTTCTCGAGTAGATGAACTAATAAAAAACTGTTTAATCGATGCAATAAACATTTCTAAAGATACTGACACGACACCAAACTGATTGACCGTACCCTATATAAATAAACCGGAACCTTTTGACAAACTTTCGGAAACTTTCGACGTTTTGACACGATACGAGAGTCATGGCGGCTGTCTTGAGTGGCTGCTTGGCAACGTCGCCCGCGTCAGCTGACGCATAAGACACGTGTCCTACCATTCTCCCACCGTTGAATGGAGGTTATAAGGATAACATATCTTTTTCGGCAGTTGTATAAATATATTCACTATCGCGGAATTGTAGAAATTGTGACGTATATTTTTTATATTTTAGTATATTTTATTTTTTACCGCGCGGCGTGATCATATTTATGGTTATATCACCAACTCTAGTCAAATTTGTGACTTTGCTCTGATATTTTCAGTTTATAGCAACGGTTAAATGAGAAAAAACTTTAAGGAATAATTAATTTTAATGTATGCTAATTTTTAAATACTAAAATCATTCATATTTGTCACTAGTAACAATAGATGTTTTTGTGACTTCAAATTACTGCGAGAACCACCTTAAAATCCTTATATCCGGAAACAGTTGAATTGCTTACTTCACCATCACTTTATGCGTCCAGTGCTGATTCTATCTCTTCTTTTCCGATATCATCAGATTCTTCAGGTTTAGATACAGATAATTCAACTGATGATGAAAACTAATTTGTATGTAAATTTTATGTAAATATTAGGTACTTGTATGTAACTATTTGTATGGAAATATTAGATTAATATTTTTGTAAACACAAATTTATTTTTTACATTCGGCTTTGTATTGTACTTCTTAATTTATTTGTCTCAAGTTTTTTCATAACATATATATAAATTATGGATTTTATAAATTTTGTATTCGTCATTTTACATCTGCCATTCATTTTGTTTCCAGATTTGTTATTTGCGACCCCGAAAACCTATAAATTCCACGTTTCACATAAATTAAATAAAAATAACGGTTTATAAATATGCTTTTTAGTATTTCGTAGCCGCCATTTTGTTTTTTTGTTTTATTTTGACTTCAGATTACTAACCAGCGACTTTGAAAACGTATGTGTACAAAATTAAACATAAAATCAATAAAAATTACGATTTATAGATATGCTTTTTAGTATTTTATAGCCGCCATTTTGTTTTTTTTTTTATTTTGACTTGAAATTCGTTATCAGCGACCCCAAAAACCCCTATATACCAAGTTTCAAGTAAATATTTTAATTTTTCGACTTTTGGCCAGCTTTTTGGGAATCGGCCCCACTGTGCGGGGCCCAAAATAGAAACTTGGATTGCCCAGACACATTTCCACCCGGGCCCCGACAATTAAAATTTCTTAACAACCCAGGTAGCACTGTGACGTCAAATGATGTATTAATTCCGTCATAATGCCGTCTCTAACGTCATTAAGACGGTATCATGTTAATACGTCATTTGACTGTGCTATCTGGGAATTAATATAGAAGGTCAACTGAAAGTCGAATTGATTTTTAACTCTTAAGAATCTCGAGATTCTCTTAGAACAAAAGACTTTATAAAAGAAAATTATGCTTTGCTAACTTATACATACCTGCATTTCGTCGGCTTCCTCCTGGACAGCCGCTTCGGATTTGCCTCGGAGCTTCACTAGTGATGCAATCGCCTTATCTCTGCGGCCCTGACTGAGAAAGAAATACGGAGACTCCGACATCATCATGAAGCAGACGAAGAAGATCGCCGGCGGGATGGCACAGAAAATCCAAAAGACCAAATAGCTGACGAACGGCCCAATAGCGAAGGCATATAAAATACCCATCGTGATGAAGAGTTGAAGAAAAGAGCCCAACGCTCCCCTGATAGAAGTCTGAAAATATATAACAATAGTTATATATGTATTTTCTATAAATTTGTTATTATATAACGAGTAATGTAATTATTTTAATATTTCCTAACAAACAAAGACTTGAAATAGTAACATTGTTTATTCTAATCATAAATTCTGCAAAATAGGATAAATCTATTTTTATGTTTTGTTCATAAAATCTGTTTTTCCTTGATTTTCCCACCAAAAGAGATTTTATGAACAAAATAAGAAATAGATTGAACGATATAAAAATTTAAAGTACCAATTAATCGTCATATTAAACGAGAAACAGAAAAGAAGATGATAATCCTGGAAAACTCTGCGTATAAATGATAGTATCGCCTGTACACGTATGCAAAAATAAATTTACCTCAGCAATTTCGCCACAATACATAGGGAGAATTACAAACGTCATAGCCATAGTTAATCCATGTATAATTCTAGCGACATAAAGCTGTGCAACGTGGCCTGCAGTGGCAATAAGTGCCCATCCAATTAAATACAGTACCACAGAAGATAGTAATGTTCGTTTACGGCCCCATCTATAGAGATAAAGTCAGTTTTTCATCATTTTTAGTTTAACTGTCTTCGTCGAGTATTTGAATCTAATACACGCTTCATCTCTTCATATAAAGGTTGACTTTTTTCTCTAGTTTTCAACCTGTGGTTTCGAGGAGGAAATTATGACGCATAGTTAAATCGCGGTATTACGTAATTATTCGTGCGTGCAATTGTACGACTATTTTATATAACCATACCTGTCTCCGAGGTATCCCGCCACTAAGCTGCCAAAGATAGCACCGATGGCCGCCAGAGATCCTATCCAGGAACCCTCCTCGGCGCTGATCGACGATCCCAAAGGTCCACCATCCCCTTCTAATTTAGGTAGGACCGGACTTGACCACCCTCCAGCGCAACCAGTCGAGATAGCAGCTAAACCAGCTGTAATTGTACAAAATTTCAGGATGTACAAATGGAAAATACCACGATAAATAATCGCTGGAGTATTAGCATAACTTCTCCGCGTGCTTAATGAATATGCTGTTATTTAAAATGGATAAGAATGAGAATAATCGTTTTCCATAGTTTTTTGAACGCTAAATACAATTTTGTTTCCGGTTTTGAGAAATTTACAGTTACATCTGCAAGAAAAGGGCTATTTTAGTGTATTTTAAATTTTTAACATATTATAACTACAATATATGATGTGTTGAAGAAGTTTTATTGCAATCAAAATTAAGTATGTTGTTAGGACTTAACCCTTAAAAGGAATTTGTTGTGTCTATTGTAGTCAAAAATAAATTGTCCGCCAAAGTTGTGACTTACATAGATCATTAAGGATCTATGAAATATTTTTTAATTATGTTAGTCAAACTTGAAAATTTTTCAGCTCGCTGAATACTAATCTAGTGTCAAAACTGATAAACTCAAAGTGGCAGAATCAATATGGCTCAAATTACATTCTTTGTCTCTCAAACAATTTGCTATGGAACTTTACTAATTATAATCGAGAACAACACAGATAACACGCATATCTATAGAAGTCGACTTAAGACAATTGTCTTAAAAACATCATAATTCAGGGCGTCTTAAAAATTTTATAAAGAAGTTATTTTATAAAGTTGTTTCTCTGAATTTGTCTTTAAGAATTCTAAGACGTTCTTTTAGATGTCTTATAAGACGTACATACGCATCAATGCTCTTTGAAGAGCTAGTGCACAATCATTAATTTGCTTGCGCATTCAACGTCGACGATCCTCTTTGATATGCAAAATACGAGACAAATAGAACTTTCGCATTTATCGTCGTCATTGCTCGGGATTATCCTCTTTGCGGTGGAACTATTTCTATTTTCGCATGATCTCTTTGCGCGTGCGATAATATGCGGTTGTTGAGTTACTAATTTGTGCTGAATTTAGTAAATTATTTTTTTATTGATCGCGCCTGACACTAGGTGAAAGCGATTATCTATCACCAGCACCCCTATTCTTAACGATCGACAATTTTATTATCGTGTTATATATTGTCGTTGCGCAGCTTTTTTACCATATATAATATCTGCGCAACGCAAATATAACGATAACAAAACTGTCGTTAAAGAGTTATAGAGTAGACACACCAGCAATAAATGCGTGTCAAATATAGCAAATATACAGAACCAGATAGATACGCCCCCGGAATCATCGTTTCGTAATGTAAAACGCGAATTCGTCACGAAGTAACGTAAGTAGAAAAAGGTCATTTGGCACGTGTGATGCCTCACTTTCGATTGTGAAAAATCTTCGTTGATATAATTGTTTTTTATAACTATCATCAATCATACGATCAATCATGCATATGCCGAATGATTTGACATTTCTATTATCGTTTAATTAAATCTTATAATATTAACTCACGTATGTACAAATCTATTATATATATATATATATATATATATATATATATATATATATATATATGATTATAGTAAAATTTGTAAATCTAATGACCTTATTCTTTCAAAAATAAAAGATTCAAATAGCTGATAATTGAAGTTGCGTTTTCAAAACTTCCAGCACAGACAACGTTTTCCGATACAGTTCTTAAGCTATTAGAAATTTTCGGAAAGCAGGCTCAAACGAGTTCAAGAAAACAGCGTTTTGACAATAAATTAATTTTTGGTATTTTTTTTTCTCGAAGATTTAGGCTACGGTCAACGTGACGCTACAAATGCATCATTCGAAGCATTCCTCTTCTCTTTTCTTTCAATGAAGAACGAAAGAGAAAAAGAACGCTCCAAAGCATTTATAGCGTCACGTTGATCGTAGCCTTAGTCCTTTATTGACAGAAACGGACTTACCCGCCCCAGCAGCTAGGAACTGAGGGAGCTTGGAACCTTTCTCTGTCATCCTTTTGAGATAGTGATGACTGACGGTGCGCAACGATGTTTTGTCGCATATGTTCAACTCTACGGATTCTCTGATTGGAAGTGTATCACACAACACCGAGAAACACTCACTGGTACAATGCTGTAAGCGTAATCTTTATAAGAGCGCCTCTATCTCCACGTTTCCGCGAGTAGGGGTCATTTTCTTGATCTCTAATCATTTCCACGTGACTGTTTCACATTCATCTGTATTGCCACTTTTCGCAAAGTGTAATGTGTAATCTCAATTGCAAGTCGATCACCGTTGCGGCGTTATGATGCAACGATCGATGTCTCGAGACCTAGATCTTGAAATAAAATGCAATGATCAAGGTCGCGCGGCGGCGTCGCAGAGAAAGCGGTTCCTAGCAAGTTACCCCATCGAGAGGGATGCCCTTGACTGAAAGGAACAGATGGAATTATGAAAAAACAAAAACATAGATGAGAATTTATTTCCGAATTTTACTTAGGATTTCATTAAAATGTTGGATTAAATTCAATTTGTGATTTTAATAATTAAAATGTATGCGAGGAGAGAGAAGAGTTCTGCCAATTTAACTTTAAAATAATAGACAAGTAACTCAATCATTTTCAATAAAGGCAAGTTTATTTCTCGTGAAAGAGTTGCGACAGACGGCGAAGTGCAATTGAAAACAAGTTCTGAATTTGCAAGTCGTAGCGCCAAAATTGCTCTCATATACCCACCCGTTAAACTTTCAATATTGTGCTCCCTAGCAAATTATAATATTTATCTTCTTTCCACCTTTTTTTTTCGCTAAAGAATACGTATAGGAATATGTTAAACTATTTCTATATACGTATTTGTGATATATTAAAATACTATCAAATAAAATTATATTCGTATTAATTGTAGACACTGAATCACACAAAGCTTAAAAAGATTATTTTTTATTTATAAATGTATTTTAATCTGTGCAGAAAAATTTATCTTTAAGAACGATTAGTTTTGTTGTTATTTAAACAAATAAGATGAGTTTGCTTTCAATTAATAGTATTATTGTCCCCCCCCCCCAGTTGAATTACTTGTAGATAATTAAAAAATTTAACGACAGTTTCGTTATCGTTATATTTGCGTTGCGCAATGACAATATAACGATAACGAAACTGTCGTTAAGAGTTACAGAATAGGCCCACTGTCTTTAAATTATATTTTGTTAAACCTCTTTATTTAATTAATAAATATTTATAATTATGTAAAACAAATTATATTTAAATGTTAGCAGATATATACGATTGTATATTGATGGATGATATCTCTGATCATTCATTCATTGATTAAAGACATCTCACGCACCGACATCGCGACAATTAAAGCATTTGCCGTGAAATCGACAGGCACTAGGTATATTTGCTTCGAAATTAGCATTTCCTAATTGAAATCTAAGCCGAATGAAAAAGATGTCACAATTTCCATGGGTTTATAAATGCTATCAATCCATCCGGTAAATAGTTTATTAACGCTGGATACGCGACTGAAAGAAACGTTAACTTTCTTCACTATATGCACTAGTTACTAGTTTATGAAATATGTATTCTCGCTCGAATTTGTACTTGTATATTCACTCATTCGTACACATTAATCTATATATTTTCCGCTGCGATGCTAGAGATACTATTATTATAATAAGCAAAACATGTTATTGCTTATATATGCAAATTTTACTAATTTTAATACTGCAGATGTTTGACAAATAATTGATTAACATAGCACGCTTTTTATACTTATTTTTAGATCGAAATTATTTTGTTGTGTCTTATTGTGGAATAATTTTATAGACACTGTAGTCCCAGAGCAAATCATTGTGCAAATGGTTGCTAATAATTATACATGAATATGACTCAATAAACTCTTTAGTCAAAAATCTGCTAATTGCTATAGTTAATTAACTATTCACTTATGGCAAGTCAAAATATTGCTAATTTTACGGTAAATTTTTACGGTAAAATTACGCTCAATAAAATATTTTATCGTTCGTAAGCTGAGCCATCTCGAAAATCACCGTTCCAACTGACCAAACTGTACGGAAATGTGTAAATAACAATCACCGATACGTCACGGATATGAGTAAATAGTCCTATATCCAAAGTGAAATAAGTGCAGATATATCACTCATTTCTACTATATTATACTCGTGTATGAAGGAGGTCCGGAAGCGGTAATAAGTGATTTATGTGGGGATAATTTGAACTTAAATTTTCGCGTCGTATGTACTAAAAACCATCAAGAGTCAGTAAGTATTATGCTATGTTATGCAAAGGTGTTTGGAAGACTATGAAATATTTTTTGGTTCCAACAGAAAATAACAATATAGTGTCTCTACATACATATACATATAAGCAAAAATAGAATCTATCCCCGGATCATTCTTTCTAGATATCCTGATCGTTCGTTTCATTTAAATCATCGACCCACTATTCGTTCATTGATTCGTTTTCCATTTCTCTTTGCGATTCAAGCAAATTAGTAATAACAGGTAACAAAACGGTGTGATCCAAGCTCAAAAAGGTATTTCATTCTTGCTTATATTATATCTATAAATTTGATTAGAATTTGAGTGATATAAATATAAGCATATATGTATATTATCCGCATATCTGGTACTTGATTCTCTCTTTTTTTCACTATAAATAATATCAAATTCATCAGGTGTTTAGCGTACACCATTCGTCAGGATAATCGAACGCGAGTGTTCCCTCTTCACGTCTTCGTCCCGTTCTCTTCCTTTACAGTCAAAGTTACACCATTGAGTTTGTCCTGGATTTGCTGCAAAGTCTTGCCTTTCGTTTCGGGCAACAGCAATACCGTGAAGAGGATACTAAGAATGCAGAATCCTCCGAACATCCAGAAGGTTGCGTACTTGCCGTTTAACGCCTCTTCAAGATCGACAGGGAATTTGGTGGTGATAAAAAGAAATATTTTGCTGAAGAAAACCGTTATACTGGAAGCCTTAGTTTTGACATTCGAGGCAAACATTTCACCCATCATTGCCCATGGAACCGAACCCCAGCCTACGCTGTACGTGGCAATGTAGATGATGAGCGCAACTACCGGCAACCAGGATATCTGCTCTATCACGTCGTCCGCGTGCTGTACCTCTTTCAAGTAGAAATACAAGCTTAGGGAAAACTGAAAAATAAATGCTCGGTCACATGACAAGCTCGTAATAAAAGTCTAACAAGGGAAGGATTCCAAAAGTTTAAGTCTCATAATAATGCCAAATCTATACAGACCTATTAATTAGATATCCAAAAAGTGAAATTTACCATTTATAAGCCCATGCTTTGCGGTATAAGCACAAAAAATATCAAATATACTCGAATCTTTCTTATTTTCATGAGAGTAATTATTCTAATTCATCGTTGATAAATTTAAATTTAAATCTAAAAATAGGAACAATTACTCACCAAACTAACTGTCACTCCGATTCCGGAGAGAATGAGGAGTATCTTTCTTCCTGACCTGTCGACAACCACGGGAGTGACCATTGACGCTACCACCTGTACGACTCCGACGATAATTGCCGCTATCTCCGATGAGACAAGACCTCCGGCAGCAATAAAGATATTTTGCATGTAGAACAGTACGAAGTTGATGCCTACAAGCTGCTGGAAGGAAGCCATGATACATGTGTAGATCAACGCCTTGAAATTCGCTTTCACTCTAAACAGGTCCGAAATTCTGACTTGATTCTTGAAAGCTTCGTCAAGTATCACCTGAGAAATCAAAATCGAGACGAATTTATTGCGATAAATATGAAAATTGAAACATAACAGTTTGCCTAAAATATTCTAAAGTAATTAGGATAATGTAAAGACTAAGTTATCGTTCCGATATCAAGACTGTTTTAATGCTGAAGCAATAGCTACTTTTTTTCCTCGTTTAATATACCTAATATAATCGCGTACGACTAAAAGAACACTCTGCAGTTCTTCGAGGCTCTGCATTGCACGCCAGTCATAATTGTCACTTACGACTGTGCGACATTATCGTTTAGGATCAAGAAACGGCCTCAGCTGAGACCATAGCATTTGTCTAATGCGACTGCATAATATATACTAGGACATGCGCTTATATATATGTACATCAATGATCGAGTACATACGTGCTCGTAACAGTTCAGATAGTTTTTTAACAACTACTTTGTCAGAATAGTAAATTTCTTTCGCCAGTATAATAACACTCAAGTAATTTCTTTGAATCGACCGTGACTGGCAATAAATAACGTCTCTTCGATATGAACGTTGAAAAACTGTGAGCCAACTTGGTTTGTCAGATTCACACAGCACTTTTTTCGGATCAATCATCGAGGCATTATTAATTTCGATCATGGGTTTTGGTCAGTTGATGTAATTTCTAAATTAAATAGTTTTTAAAATTTTTTGCGAAAAATATTACTCCAGCCAGGGTTTGAACCTGGAACCTCCCGTATACCGTGCGGGTGTCGTGCCAATTCGACCACTGAGGCTGTGGTAATATTGGCACGACACGGTATACGGGAGGTTCCAGGTTCAAACCCTGGCTGGGGTAATATTTTTCGCAAAAAATTTTAAAAACTATTTAATTTAGAAATTACATCAACTGACCAAAACCCATGGTCGAAATTAATAATGCCTCGATGATTGATCCGAAAAAAGTGCTGTGTGAATCTGACAAACCAAGTTGGCTCACAGTTTTTCAACGTTCATATCGAAGAGACGTTATTTATTGCCAGTCACGGTCGATTCAAAGAAATTACTTGAGTGTTATTATACTGGCGAAAGAAATTTACTATTCTGTTTATTATACACCGTCGACTGAAGAATCGGTGCTCCATCTTATATATAGTTGTTATTGCGATAAATATTACCACAGCCTCAGTGGTCGAATTGGCACGACACCCGCACGGTATACGGGAGGTTCCAGGTTCAAACCCTGGCTGGGGTAATATTTTTCGCAAAAAATTTTAAAAACTATTTAATTTAGAAATTACATCAACTGACCAAAACCCATGGTCGAAATTAATAATGCCTCGATGATTGATCCGAAAAAAGTGCTGTGTGAATCTGACAAACCAAGTTGGCTCACAGTTTTTCAACGTTCATATCGAAGAGACGTTATTTATTGCCAGTCACGGTCGATTCAAAGAAATTACTTGAGAACTACTTTGTCACTCGAGAAATCAACAAAGACATAAACGGCCGCAAAATTATCAATTTTTATTAAAATAATTTATATCAAACGCATATTTTTCGCACAAACTTTTTTATAAAATTGAATATACCTCTACCAATTTAAATTTCTTAACAAAAAATTAATAGAAGATCAATTGAGAGTTAAATTAATTATTTACCTTTAAGATTCTTTGCCTTTACCTTGAGATTCTTTTAGAGCAGTGGATTTTATAAGACAAAATTATCAGCTTTGCTGCCTTACCTGTATTTCGTCGGTCTTCTCCACGACAGCCGCTTTGGATTTGCTTCGGAGTTTTGCTAGAGATTCGATTGCCTCATCTCTGCGATTCTGGCTGAGGAGGAAGTACGGAGATTCCGGCATCACCATAAAGCAGACGAAGAAGATAACCGGCAAGATGGCACAGAGAATACAAAAAACCACGTAGCTGCTGATGACAAACGGCCCAATAGCGTAGGAATATAGAAAACCGATTGTGTTAAGAAGCTGAAGGAAAGAGCCCAACGCTCCCCTGAAATCTAAAGAGATATAACAACTTTGTTATTATATAATAAACAATTTAATTAATTATTTAACTATTTAAGAAACAAAAACTTGAAATAATAACTGTATTTATTCTAATCATGTTCATACATTCTGCAAAGCATAATATATCTTTGGAAAACACAGTAAAAATGATTTTATAATCTAAATAAGAAAGAGATTAAACGATACAAAAATTAATACACATTAAATTACGTACCAATTAATTGTCATATTTTAAACAGAAGAAAACACGATAATGCTTGAAAACTATGCGTAGAAATGTTTGCGTCGCTTGTACATGCATGCACAATAAATTTACCTCAGCGATTTCGCCACAATACATAGGAACGATTGTGAACGTGATAGATAAAGCCAATCCAAGTATAAATCGAGCGACATAAAGCTGCACGCGAAAAACGATCTAATATGAATCTAACTAAAATCATATTAAATCATATTAAATTTGGGTAAAATTCAAATTAAATCCAGATTTTATATTAAAATTATATTTGTTTAAATACAGTTTTAATTTGCACTTATTAAAATCAGTTATGTAGATTAAATATGATCCACAATAAAATAGGGCTTTAATTAAAATTTAATTAGATCACTTATGTGGATCATATAACACTTCGAATCAAATATGGTTTTAATTTGTATTTAATAAGATAACTTATGTGGATTATATATGATCCAGAACCATACATGATGCAGAATATTTATATATAAGACTTTAATAAAAAGTTAATGTGTTCTGTATGCGATTTTTACTCGATTTAATTGCGGCTTTAATCCAAATTTGGTTCTAATTTGATTCTTATTAAAACGTATTTTTGTTTAAATAATATTTGCGGTAAAATTTGTTTCTTTATTTGTCAAACTTAACATGTAAATATTTGATTCAAATTAAAAAAAAATATATAGTCATATAAGATTATATATGATCAGATCAGAATATTGCATCTCAAAGTATCCGATAGATGGCATTCGATGTGATCTTGTTTCTCTTAATTAAAATTTGACAAAGAGTGTTTTGATCTTTGACAAAGATTCTCGCGCGACGCTGTCTCAGAGCGACACAATTTTTGTATCAGTTATATCGTGAAGTCCATTATAATAAAGTGGCAAAATAAATAACAAAATGAATTTAAATTGGTATAAATTTAAATTTAAAACAAAATTATATAAAATTCTAATAAGATCAAATAACATTTATATATGACAAATTTGACTTATATGACAAATTTGACTTATATGATTATATTTGACTTATATATGATTATATTTGACTTATATGATTATATTTGACTTATTTGATTTATATTTAACAAATTAATTTTGAATTTATTACCATATTTAATCCACATTTGGCAAATTAAAACCATATTAACTCTGTATTTCCTTAGGTCTGTGCGGCTGATTTTGCATATTTTAACAAAGCAAGGTCCAGTTTAATCCATATATAGATTAAATAAGATGGGGTAATTTAATTTGATTTAAATATAACATATTTAAATTAAAATTGATTTGCATATTCGATTCTAATAAGATTCTTATTAAATTCATATAAGCTTTTAATACGGTTTTAATACAATCGTTTTTCGCGGGGTGCAACGTGACCTGCAGTAATGACGAGTGTCCATCCAATTATAAACGGCACCAGAGAAGATAGCAATGCTCGTTTACGGCCCCATCTATAGAAACAAAGAAAATCAATTTTTTATTGTCTTCAGTTCAGTTGCTTTCGTCAAATATTTGAATATGATACGTGATTCATTTATTTATAAAGATTGGTTCCTTTCTTTAATTTCAAGCTTGTATAGGCTTAAGAAATAGCATAGTTAAATCGATATATTGCAAAATTATTCGTGCGTGCAATTGAACAGTTATTTATTTATACATATATTCATACCTGTCTCCGAGGTATCCCGCCCCAAAGCTGCCAATGGTTGCACCAATGGGCATCAGAGATACTATCCAGAAACTCTGCTCGATGCTGATCGGTGACCCCAAAGGTCCACCATCCTTTCCCAATTTAGGGATAACCGGACTAGGCCACCCTTGAGCCGCACCAGATGCGAGAAGAGATAGACTAGCTGTGATTGTACAAAAATTTCAGGATATACAAATAATGGGAAATACCACGATAAATAATTGTTGGAGTATTCTTCTCGCGTTTAATCAACGTGCTATTATTTAAACGTTTAATTATTAAAGCTGGATTTTTGTTTCGTCAGAAAGAAAACTCTTAAGAGATATCTATCTGCCTCGAACTGTTGGAGATCTTACCGGCAGTGAACAGCACATAATTATGATAATGCGAATATAAATGTTTAATATTCTAATAATCTAATAAGTACTTAATAGGTAGAAAGTATAAATGAGCTTAAGGTAGCTGTCTCGCTAAGTGCTAGTCATGTGACTGTTTGTAGGTTTTCACGTTCAGAAATATATTTCAGGCAATTTTTGCTAAGGGAAAAATAATTCTATGAATCATGGTGTAAAATTTCATACGTGACAAAGTATGTTACTTTTTCCAAATTCTGTGATTTTTCTCATTTGACTCCGTTTTGATCAGCTGATCATGCGAGTCGTCAAGAAAAGTTACAAGTGAGGTTACATCTCCTTGTCGATTGAATTTTGACAATTACTGAGAAAGGGTTTCTAAATGCATGACAGGGGTGTCAATCACTATCCAATTCGGCTAAGAAAGACAAGCCCCATAACCTGCAACTACAGTAATTAGCCAGCGGCGTTTCCAAGTCTTCCCAACCTCACCTCGACCAAAAAATGTCTGCTCGATTACCGCATTTTCACTAAAATAAACTAAAAAATTAGCAGCGAAATCTCCGGTAAAGTATATATTTTATGGTTGCATCGGATTCTTCGAAATCTAATGTACAAAAAGCAATGTTTTTTCTCACTTCATCTAATCGAAAAATGCGAAAATATGTGATTGAAACCGTGATAGAGCCTTCTTTTTCTGGCCGTCTGTATATGAAGTAATGCAAAATTTGTGATTTTCGAGATCGATTTTCTAGAGTAAATAGTCGGTAAGGAGCCACAGAAAAAATCGACTGCAAAGCTGATCATATAATTTGATATAAAATCCGAAATCGAACACTTTATCTAATACATGCCCTGACGAGACAGCTACCTTAATAATGTGTTTGTAGAATAACTGAGTAATACCAATAAAAATAATTTTAATGTTTTTAACGGAATTCTAGTAGACATATCAAATTGGTAATGTTTTCGCTTGCACACTTATGATTAAATCAACTCAACTCTGCTTAATCATTGTATATATGTTTATTTGATGTGGTCCGCTCTAAAAACGAGGTATCAGTATTCGATTTTAGTTGATATTATCTCATCCAACCAAATATAACATTTTTTGTTCCTCAAACGTGATTTGGCACTTTTAACTTCCCAATTATAATCTAAAACAACCGAAACAACGCATGTGTAGAATACAACTAAAACAATGTCCTGAAGAAACCATAAATCAAGACGTCTTAAAAACGTTATAAAAGACAATTTTATAAGATAACTTCAAGAATTATAAGATGTCCTTTAGATGTCCTATAAGACGTAACAATCATCTTTGAAGAGTGCGCAATCGTCAATTTGCCTGCGCAATCATCAATTTGCCTGCGCACTCAACGTCGACGATTCTTCTTGATACGCAAGTAAGATATGACACAGATTAGTTCAGTAACTTTAAGCAAAAATTTGATCAATCTTCGGAAAAATTCCAAGCGAGTCCTGAAATTCTAAAGTTACTGGACTAGATAGAAATCTCATTGCGTGGAACTATCACTACAGCAGTGAAGGCCGATATCACAGTCTCCGATTAACGTGATCCTCCGATTAAACTCACTCTTCGTCTCTGTCTAAGAGGACAGTTAGAAAGAGACGCAGAGTGAGTTTAATCGGAGAATCACGTTAATCGGAGACTGTGATATCAGCCCTGAGACTTTTCTCTTGATGTCGTTGCACGCGCGATAATACGTGATTCTCGAGTTACTGACTTTCGTAAATTACTAACTTTCTCATTGATAGCGTCTGACACGAGGTGATAGTAATTATCTGTCGTTTACACAATTAATCAAGCAATTAATCCATGCCAAGTATTATCGCGAACATACAGGATCCATAGAGATATGCACCCGGAATCGTCGCTTTGCAATGTGAAACATGTATATTCCACGAGATAATATGAATAGGGAAAGAACACGGTTGGCACGTAATGTCACGTACATTTTCCATCGTAAAAAATTTTTTAATTGATAATTTTTTTCTGTAATTAAATTATTCATCGATTATACCACGCACATACCGAAAGATAGAACATTTGTCTTATCAATTTAACCAACCACGATAAGATTTATCTTACAACTATAGATTACGTTATAAATCTACATATAATTATATATATATATATATGTCGCAGTCCTTTTGCGAAATCAGCCTTTTTGCAAAAAGGCTAGCTTGTTTGCAAAAAGCCGCCTTTTTGCGAAAGCAATCATTAGTTCTCAATAAGGCTGACACACTTTAGACTTTTTGCAAAAAGCCTAACTAGCACCAGCCTCATTGGTTAATGATGCACGTTCCGCAATGTGGCTAATATATAGTCGCGTACAACCTGCAATTCTGCAAGACTCTAAGACTCTGCACGTCAATTATAACTAATATCTCTCATTGTTGTTTAAGATCAAGGAACGGCCTTAGCCGCGACCTCGTTTGTCTAACGTGATCTGACGGACAATATGTACTCGGATGTGTTTATCGACGATCGAGTACATGTTCGTAACAGTGCAGGTAGCATTAGCAATTTAGCAATTACCTTGTCGCTCGAGAAATCAACGACACTATAAACGGACACGTTGCAATTAGAAATTTATTAGAATAGTTTATACCGATCACATATTTTCCGAACAGAGTTTTTCAGAAAACTAAATATTCCAGCAACTAGAATTTCTTAACAAAGATGACCCGAAGAAAGGGTCGAAACGTACGCAAGTCCTTATATATAATTGTAATGATAGAGATTGTGAAAAAACAACTGCGCTTGGCTCTTATTGCCAAACCACAAAATACATTTGTTCTTAACAAAGAATTTGTAGAAGTTCAACTAAGGGTTGAATTACGTTTCTTTACTACTAAGAATTTTAAGCAATAGGTTTTATAAGAGAAAATTATATTTATTAATTATTACTTTGCTGATTTACCTGTATTTCATCGGCCTCCTTCTCGACAGCTGCTTTGGGCTTACTTCGGAGCTTCGCTAGAGATGCGATTGCCTCATCTCTGAGACCTTGACTGAGAAGGTAGTACGGAGATTCTGGCATCATTATAAAGCAGACGAAAAAGATCACCGGCAGGATGGCACATAGGATCCACAAGACCACGTAGCTAACGAATGGCCCAATAGAATAAAAATATAGGATACCGATCGTTTCAAAGAGCGGGAGAAAAGTGCCTAACGCTCCCCTGATAGATGTCTGAAAAGATATAACCATAGTCGTATATCATCTGTTAGTTCGTTATTATATAACAAACAATATAATTATTTTAATATTTCTTAACAAACAAGATTGTCTTTAAATCTTTTTTAAATCGTTTGAAAACCCAGCAAAAAAATTTATAAACAAATTGATTAGGCGATACAATTTATACATATTAAATTAAGTACCAAATAATCGACATATTTTACACAAAAAACAAAAAAACACGATACCTTAAATACTATGCGTAGAAATGTTTGTACGCACTCATTCAAAATACCTCAGCGATTTCGCCACAATACATAGGAAGGATTGTAAACGTGATAGCTATATTTAATCCAAATATAAATCTAGCGACATAAAGCTGTGCGATGTGATGTGCAGTGGCAACGAGTGTCCACCCAATTATAAACGGCACCATAGAAGATAGCAATGTTCGTTTACGAAATGGTTTGTGCAACATGGTTTGATATGGTTTTCTTTCTCATTTTTCCCCAATTTTAGTATCAACAGGCAACATCACGGATGTGGATCGACGGGCATTGGTATGTACCACAGCCCTATACTACTCCCGGCGAATTAGCATGGTTTGTAGCTTGTTTTTGCATCACAATAAAACTCCGTTTATTAGAACAATTTGAGTCATATTACGTTTAAATATATCTCTTTCTATATTAATTTCAAAGAGTTATTTTAGTATAGATTTAATAATAATTTTTTTTTAACGTACAAACATTGTTAATTTTGTAAGTTATTTAATAAGTTTTAATTTGTGGAAAAGTGAATAAGTTCTTTCTTTAATTTTAAAGGCAAAAAGATCCAGCAAATATATATATATATATTTTTTTTTAATTGTATGTGGTATCCAATTTGATTATTCTAATAAATGGAGTTTAAGCAAATGTAATCTTATTTAACATTTTAGCACGTCTTTATAATTGCAGATGTGTTGCATTAACTGCACACATTCGTCTAGAGAAACAAGACAGTACTGCAGTTTGTACGTTTGAAAAATTTGCGATGTGTATATGCATATTATTTATACATATTTGTATGATTACATTTAATTTGCTACTTTTCCTTATTACTTTTCCTTATTACGAATTATATATTCTGTATATAATGCTGTATAATGAGTATGCATGCATGCTGTACATTTTGCTGTTATTTTGAGTTCTGCATTTTTATCATCTGTACTTACTTTTAATTTGCTCTATGTTGCATATTCGATTTATCGTAAGTTTCTCCCATCTTTTAATTAAGTTAAGTTAGTTAATTAATCGAATTATTTAAATCCAATTTGGACTATTTAACTTTATGGACAATATGTGTTATCTTATCTTTTTTTAGTTTTAATGTAACATAATTTATTTTGTGAAAATTTTTAATTTTGAATGTCGAAGTATAGGCTCCATTGAAAATCCATGAATATAAAAAAAAACTGGTTAATTAAAAGTTAGGCGCAGTAAATAATGCGCAAAAATTATTTTTAAATTTTTACACATTTTTTATATAACCTTGGTTTTGATTTAACTAGGGGGAGAGAGGAGATTTTATTACTCCAACCAAAACTGTGTTGTAAATCTGACAATTGTCGGCGCAGTTTACCAAGGTTGAAAAATATGTAAAAATTTTAAAACAACATTTCGCGCATTATTTAGCACGTCTAACTTTTAATTAACCCGTTTTTTTTTATATTCATGGGTTTAAGAAACGGAAATAATTGAATCTTTTTTATGTAACTTATTTGCATAATTTATTTAATATAATTTTATAGATAACACAAGAAACTGATATTATCACATCATCAATTTAATGCATTATCATTAATATAAAATAATGTCTTTTTTTGTGAAAATGGATTATTCAATATTATACGCATGTCATTGTTAATAGCACATTTGTTCAGTATTTAAATATATTTCACGTGTTAAAATGTGTTTATATATAATAGGAACATTTCTTTCATACAAAACTATTTTCCAATTATAAGAAATGCATGTATGGTATATACATTATTCGCACTTGAAAGATTATAGCTGTATAGTAGATACACAGATAGCATCGTTTATAGAAATCACAAATTGTATATATGTATATTGTGTAAATTTTGAAAAGAAATTCAACTGTTTGCACATAAGATGATCGCTTCAGTCCATTTCAACTAAATTAGTATACTCCAAATATTGAACGAAATCGATATACTTTTAGTAACTGGACATCAGTATTGAAGCAGTCTATTGAGTCATACGAATTCGTACATATATATAAAAGAAATTTGTTAATCATATTATTCATTATTATGCAGCGAGAGTATAACAGTTTTGTAGTGTGTAAAGAATGTGTTTACTGTTTAAGGCGTAGACAAGGATATTCTTAGAGGATGCATGACAATGGAAATTTTTAATTGAAATATATGCATACATCTAGAGAGATCTTATTGCATTTTACGAATTTTTACCAAACTTACATTCACTATAAAATCGAGTTACTTTATAAAAATCTTATCTGACGAATCTTTCTTTATTCAAATTTATTTTGATGATTCGAAGAATGCAACCCCTTACATCTTTCTCGCATCGTCCATATCATTGTCGTACTATTCGCATCCGTTTGCGCTAATGTGACTCATAATTTTGTGTGATTGTGGTGCAGAATGATGGTGGAATCCTTCCATCGTCCACCACATTTACGGGTGGCCTAGGTTCGGTTGTTGGAGGCCACCACGGGGGTCACCACGTAAGAAAATCGCTGCCGGACATGGGGGCTGCGCCAACCGAACCACCCAAGCTTTATCCCTATCATTTACTTGTTATCACCAACTACAGGCTGCCAGCTGACGTGGATCGTTGCAATCTCGAGGTGGGTGCTAGCTGCGAGCTATTAAATTGAAATATTGCTAAGTAATATTGTAAATTTACAATATAACGCTATTGTAAAATAATGTTTTATTATTGAGAATACTAATATTCTCCGTTTCTTCTCATCGCGTTATTTATTGAGATTAATTGATACAACAACCATTAATGGCAACAACGTAATAAAAATAACCCGAATTCTTCCTTTTTCAGCGACACCTCTCCGACGCGGAATTCGAAGCTGTTCTACAGTGCTCCCGAGCGGAATTCTACAGACTGCCACAGTGGCGTCGCAATGAAATCAAAAGACGTGCTCGTCTCTTTTAATTCACGCCACACAATTTGCTTATTACACATCGCATCGTGTCGCGATTGCGTTACTGCGGTACGGACCGTACATTCCTACTGCGTGGGTAGGTGCATCGCGGAGAAAAAAAATGTGTTCGACAACTATTGCGAATATCTGCCGGTCGACGTGTGCTCGCAAAAATGAGAGCTCCTCTAGACTAGGGCGCACGCGACCCAGACGCATACGCATACGCACACAACACACGTATAATGATGCGGAAGCACTGCCACTTGTCGTCAATTTTTTTCTCGCAGCAACGAATCCACAGGCAGCTTTATCTATGACCCGATCTGTTTAGCGACGTAGTCGTTTCCGAGTTCCATCATTCGGAGCTCTATCGTGACTTGGTTTCACTCATACACGTTGAATACGCAATGACAGTTGATATTAACGTATAGGGGAGAAGATAATCAAATAGAAGAGATTACGATTAAAACTCTTAATACAATTTGCTATTGTAAATAAGAAGTTAATCGAGAAATCGAAAAGCGTGAGGGAGCAGCTAGGAAAGTTTCAAAGTACATAATCGCGTATTCGCTAAATCGCATACAATACATATTAACTTTGTGGAAGATTACGACGCAAGGAAAAAAAACGCTACTCTATGTAGGATTTATCATTATTATTAATTTTTAACTACTATTAATATTATTATTAATATTATATTTTACTATGTGCAACATGAAGAACTAAGAGTAGGTGAGCCCAGCTTGCTGAATGGTGCGATTGCGCTGATTAATCGGACGATTTGCGATTTGTCACTTTTTAACTTACTCTGCGGTGCGGATTGCGATAGACTTCTATAATCACTCGATCATTCTACATTAGAGTATAAATAAGAAAATCAGGACCAAATTTATAGTTGTGGTGGATCTAGCAATAACATGGAAGGTGTTTTATCACATTTTAATCATACACGGATTTATTGTCACATTTAACTTATAGCAATTTTCGAAATATTTTAGAAGTGGCATAAGACAAATTTTTAAATCTTATATTCATATGCATCTATTTGGAACGGGTAGTGATTCTTAACATTTTTTAAATGGAAGCGCTTATTTATAATATATATCAAAAAGAAAATTTCTAATATTTGAAACTAAAAAGAGATGCATTATGTGGGATGCATAAACCACTTATCGCGTATCTCATTATATTTCATGCTACTCTCAGAATAATATAAGTGATAATTTCATTAATTATTATTACTAATTAAGCGAAAACTTTAATTTTGTAGATATCGTAGCGATCGTCCTCCACCCTTAAATTAGGTCTTGCACAGAATTAAAAAATTTCGAAGTAATAGATCCAGCAGTTAAGCTAATACTGGACATACACGCGTCTATTGAATAGAGCAGATTTATGCAAAGCGAATAAAGTTGAATTTTCATATATAGGTGAGAAACTCGACGTATCGAAGTTCCGACTGTTACGCCGTATGATTATTATATATCTAGATGAGTTTACTACGTATTTGGATATGCATGCGTGCAATAAGATTGACACGCTTCGTTCGAACGAAGTCACCGAACTACTTTGCTACCGACGCGCGTGCGACATTTTATCAAATCAGCTGCGTTTTATTATCCACACATTTCGCCCCCCTTACCTTAAGTCATGTGCCTAACAAATTAATGTCGTGGGACATTTGTGAGGGAGAGAGGAATCGTTAGTCTTATAAAGCGACCTATACATGCTTTTGTAAGATTCACAATTCCTACCGAGGCAACACATTCTGGTTCCCTTCAAAGCGACGATCCTTTACGACGATCTTTCAAGTGTTTTTGGATTCTTTGTGTTGCCTTCGGTAAGCTTCGTCACGAAGAAAATCTGACGTACTCCATGATCGCTAACACACAATTGAATGATTATTTCGTTACCTCGATGTCGTTTGAGATCGACATTGCTGTAACATCTCTTTCTTTTCTTTTTTTCTTACAAATATATTTTGCTCGTGTAAAATGTATTCGTGTAATTCTTTTTTATTTTGTTCTTATTATATGTAAGTCTCGCGTCGGATTCTATTGATTTTGTGTACAATCGCACTCTTGATCATGGCGCAACGTTATTGTCCCCACTGTGCAATGCGAACCAATGTATGTTTCTGTTGTATAGAGCACATTGCTTCCGCTAGTCCCTAAAGTTAAATAAATGCAAAACATATGAAAAAGCTAACATACGTTGCTGCCACTATTGCATTAATGACCGAGCAGCTTATATCCCGCAACAAAGACTACACGCACAAGTCTTCCGTTCCTTGATCTTTTTCATGTAGGTCCGTGGGGAAAGATTCCGCTCGCAGGTGTTTGCTGGCATCGTTCTCCGGCAAAAGCAATCCATCTAAACTGAAAGGTAATTCAAAGGAACTACCGCAGAACATCAAACTTGGAGCTTTCTAACTCGTTACAGCCTGCTGTGAAAGATTCACATGTTAAATCACGAATAGAAGCGCCGCAGGGTGCAAGACTAATATGGAATTACTTTTTCGCGAAGGATCACGAAACCCTCCAGCACACTGGAGAGCGGCTCATATTGGTCCGACACTAATTCCGCCTTTTCGCCCGCGCACAGCAACACTGGTGTGGTTTGTACATGACCACCGACAATGGATTTCGGATTGCCTGCTTTTCCTACAACGTCCACGCTTTGACCGACTCTCACTGACACCGGCAAATTCTGTGAAGTATTGGGAAAACATCATTTCTAAGCCTAGAATATCTATATATCTTATAATCTGGGCAATCTGGAATTTGGGGATAATCCCTTTGCACACCTTAAGATTTTCATCCACGGTGACTAGCCACCTTGGCTCCATCGCGACCGCCAAGCAGTACATTAAATAGTGAGACTGAGATAATATAAGATTCCTGCAGTCTAAACACGCAACCAGAACAACCATCAGACCAGCCAGGGCGGTGTAGTCTAAAACTTTTGAACCATACCGCAAGGGTGATAAAGATAAAGTGCCCTGAAAGGAAAAATATAATAGTGCAACTGGAAAATAACGATTAACTTTTATTCTACATTTAAAGAGAGGAGAGCTTATTTGTCAGAACATTTGTTGCTTTATTGATATGGTTATCATCCGTTTGTTTATTAACTACATAATAATAAGCACCCTTATCGAATCCATCTTATCGAGACCTTTACCTTGCCCAGGTGTACTAAACCCTGAGAAATGCGTACGAGGAACAGGTGCGACGGATTTTTCGCGTAATAAGCCGCCAGCTGTCTCAACATCGTCGCCAGTCGTGCGTTGTTAGTACCGGCGCCTACCAGGCCGAGGGCGAAGATCGCATTCAGGGCGACCTCGGCGTCGTGGTCGTGGCTGTACTTGTTTAACACATCCAAGACCGCTGGATCGGCGTTTGACAGAGAAGATAAGGCCAACGCGAGCGGCATAGCGCGTCGCGCTGGCGTTGGACCATATCTTCCGACCTACATTTGTTAGACAGCGTAATAATGGTGAGGATTCATGGGACAAAGAGCGGTTCTTATAATAAATATTAGTTGACTACACTTTTAACTGATCTTCCGCTCCTAGTTCTATCCCATGAAGAGGCAGAGACGATAAGTCTCTTAAATTGCAGTATGAATGAACTATAGGAGCCCATAAATATTAATTAAGATGAATTGAGATTTTAATGTTCCTTTATCCCCTTCCTGCTCTAGATAGGAACATCCCCATAAATATCCATTACGGTTTATTGAGGAGTCGCGCGGACTTATTTCCTGACCTGACCAAAGATCCTCGAGTTTTCTTTTCCTTCTCCAAGTCCCACTACACCTACTCCAAGAGATGCTATAGCCTGCGGTGTTCCAACGTCCCTGAAATTTATATATCACTGATTATCCTTTTGATCATAAATTAATTATTTTGCATTAAGTGTGCAATAACGCATCCAACAACAAAATTGTTCTCTCAAACTACATCTATTAAAAAGTTAATTTATTTATTTACGTTTTTATATTGCTAACTTTTAATATTTTGTTTAACATTTTTTACTTTCACTTTTACCAGTGACACACTTACTTAGCAGAATCTTCGGTTTGACTGTTGTTTTTTTTATTCTTTTCTAACTTGGTAGAGGTACTTTGTGGTCTTTTTTGATCGCAGCAGCTTGGTATCGGGGTGTTGTCGGGTGTCGTTTTCGCGCTCGTCACTTCCTCGGTCGCTTCCGAGCAGACTCTTAATAGTTCTTGCACTATCAATACGTCGCCAGTACCCGCGTACGCGCAAATCTAACAGAATCGCTTTTATCAAGTTCGAATTATATGAAATTTTTTACGACACGCTTTTCGTGAAAATTACGCGAGTCTAACAGCAACTTTTGCTATTTCAAACTGTAAGGAATTTTTTACGAGATTATTTTTGAAAAAAATCGTAGCAGTTTTTAATTTTACTTGTAGCATAGTTTGCGAAGCAAAGTTGTATGGTTCCGGCAGAGCTTCGAGCGCTGCGGATGGCGTTTCTATGGCATCCCGGGTTCCCATATAAATCATTCCTAAGGCTAGCGCCAAAAATCTGCGTGAAAAAAAGAAATGATTCCTATATATATATCGCACGCTATATATTCGCTTCCTTGTATATTCGCGTACACTTTATATATAACATTATGTATGTATAATACCCGGGAAAAAATGAAAGAGATCTGAACAGATTTGAGCAGATTCCATCAGATCCAATCCACTCAGATCTGGTTTGATCAAAATATTGGCCCTATATGATCAGATCCAATCAGACATGAGTAGATCTGATCCGATCCTAGCGGATAGAGTCAGATATGTAACGAGAATAATCTATTATATCATCTGCTCAGATCGAATCAGACATGAGTAGATCTGATCCCATCCAGTGTCCATCCACTGCAGAAAATTGTTGTTTTCAAATGTTATTTTTTAAATGTGCCACTTCATTATAAAAGTGGACTCCACGATACAAAAATTGTGCCGTTCCACGACTTACATAACTTGGCGCAACTTAGCACGACACTGCCGTGTCTGATACCGTTCTTCACTGTTCATCAAATTTTAAATACGAGAATCAGATTCCGTCGGATGCCATCTAGCGGATACTTTGAGATGCAACATTATGATCTGATCATATATAATCTTATATGACTATATAAGTTTATATGTGATTATATTATTTTATCAGTTTAAATTATAAGATATGTTTGCAAAATAATTTAAAAGATTTATGTTTTATATATACATATACACATTAATCTTTTATAATTAGCTATTATTAATTAATTTTGCACGGTACTTTTTTAATGAAATATTTATAATAAATTCTAAATATGGTGTCAAAATTTACAATTATTATGAAATTGGCAGAGACTATAATTACGATTATATATGTTAATGTTTCAAAATTGAGAAAACTGTTTTTAATATAAAAATTAATTGATTTTTTGACAAAAAATCATTTAAAAAAGCTTCTCCTTTACAGAGTTAATATTATATTTGATATAATGTCCAACATTGGGTGTAAAAATTAATTATAAACGATTTAAGAACAAAATTTTTATAAGTTCTATACTGGCGAGATTTGCTCAGATCCAACAAGATCGGAAGAGATCTGATTGGATCAGCAACACAATTTTGTAAGCCAAGATTGGACTTATCTGGTGAGATCAAGATATGTCTGACTAGGTCTGCTCAGATCCAGCAAGATCGAAAGAGATCTGATTGGATCAGCAACACAACTTTGTAAGCCAAGATTGGTCTTATCTGGTGAGATCAAGATATGTCTGGCTAGGTCTGCTCAGATCCGACAAGATCTGAGGCATAATGTCTGCTCGTACTTCAGGAGATCTGAAGCAATCAGATAATGTCCGATTAGATCGGAAGAGATCCGATTGGATGTGCGATTCAATATCGAACGGCAGCAATGGTCAGATCTGGTGAAATCGGATTATAGTTCAGCATATCTGGCTGCATGTGATTAGATATGGCCATGCAGATCTGGCGAGATAAAATTGTATCCAATCAGATCTGACTTTACTAGTTACTTTCTTACATTGTCCATAAACATCCCAAGAAAAAATGATCAGATATAATCATATATGTTTATATAAAATCAACATTAGATATAATTAGATATAAAAAATGGCCCGATATAATCGTATATAATTATATATAATCATATATGTACATATATAATAAGATTATATATATCTAAATATATTTAATTATATATAATCAATAAATATTAAAAAAGAATTTTGTTAACTTCGATTAAGGAATAATAAGCATTGATAAATTAAGTGTACATTTTTTCAATAGCTAGAATCAAAAGTGAAATGATTTACATATATAATTTGGCGTTGCTTGGCGTGAGATACTGCCGTGTTTCTTGATACCATTCTTATACACTGTTTGTCAAATTTTAAATATGAGAAATAAATTCTATCGGATGCCATCTATCGGATAATCCAAATTTAAGTTTATATATATGGTTATATATAATCATATATAATCCACATGGATAATGCTTAATTTTTATATTACGCACACATGACCTGCAGTATTATTTTATAATACTGAATTATATAATATTTGTAACAAATTTTTGAATTTAATATTTAGATATAATATATATAAAAACAATTCAAATAAATTTATTAAATATCTGCAGCATATATGATGATTTGCGAATCTATATCTATACAGATATAGTGCTATATTTGGTTGTACATAGGACAAGATTAGGCATATTAATATATCTAGCTATATATGACTTCATATATAGTTGTATATAATGCTATATCTAGTTATATGTAGGGTGCACTACTCATATATCATTATATCTGGCTTCACATACATTTATATACGATTAGATATAGTGCTATATTTGGTTGTATATAGCGCCAAATTAGTCACATTAATATATCTGGCTATATATGACTGCATATATAGTTGTATATGATACTATATAATACTATATCTAGTTATATGTAGGGTGCACTACTCATATATCATTTTATCTAGCTTCACATACATTTATATATACAATTAGATATAGTGCTATATCTGGTTGTACACAAGACAAGATTAGTCACATTAATATATCCGGCTATATATGACTGCATATACAGTTTTATATAATACTATATCTATATAGTTATATGTCGGGTGCAGTACTCACATATCATCATATCTGGCTTCACATACATTTATATACGATTAGATATAATGCTATATCTGGTTGTATACAGCGCCAGATTAGTCACATTAATATATCTGGCTATATATGACTACATAGTTGTATATAATACTATATTTAGTTATATGTAGAGTGCACTACTCACATATCATTATATCTGACTTCACATAAAATTATATACATTTATATACAAGTAGATATGGTGCTATATCTGGTTGTATGTGGGACCACTGATTGCACATGTGACCATGTATAATTAGATATGACCCCATATAAAAACATATATAATTATATACAATTATATATATACCAAATATAATTGTATATGATTATATCTAATTATTTTTTTCCGGGATAATTATACCTGGAATGCGTGACAACGAGTTCCTTCATCGACAGTCCCAGTAATTTCAACAGGATAGCCGAAGATACATCGGAGTCTCCCGAGCCTACATTTACAAGGCCCAAGGAGATGGCGATCAGCGACAACACTTGTATATTATCTGAAAAAAAATTCGTAGCTGAATATGGCAACCAATTATTTTTATCCTTTCTTGAGCAAGGAATTTTAATTCAAGCCATACAAATATAAAATAATAATAATACGTTATAAGAAAGAAATTATTTAATTTGAAACGTCTAAAAGACTATCTTCAATTTTATAGTTTCTAATTTATTCCATTATTGAGAAAGAATTAAATTTTCTTTTTCTGAGGCAAACTCATTGGAATAAAAAATTACACTCATATACATCGACTATAATATTATGTTACTTGCCTTGCTCATCGGTTAAAGCTACAGAAAGAAGTTCGGTGACATCTTTTCTTCTAGAGCCAGCGTAAGCCAGACCCAATCCCACGATAGCTCCAATGCGAAGGATCTGGCTGTTCGACTTCACGTACTCGCTGAGAAGCGCCAAAGCTGGATCACATTCATTACGAATCCCACAATTTACTAGTCCGATCGCTAGCAAAGCACCGGATTTCACGTAGTCTTCGTTCGTGTAAAGATATCTACGCGAAGAACAGAACCGTCAATAAGCAAGATAAATTAATCACAGATTTTCCTCAATCTTATCAATGATTCATCATTGTCTTTATTACGTCTTCTTTTCAAAGTAATATTTAAAAAATTAATACTTATTCACGATACCTACTGTTTTCCTGCTTGGAATTTAAACTTACTTGTCGATAGGAATTAATCCACCGTCGACATCCCACATGTGTATCAGGCCCAGAGACGCGGTAGCCGATAACATTCCGTGTTCCTGAAAAAGAAAGACCACATATTTTTATTAAAATATTATAAAATTAAGTATATAATTATATATATATAAATATTATAATTTTTAGAAGTTAATCAGCGCTAAGTAAGATATTCTTTGCAGATTATTTAAAAAAAGAATTAAACCTTGTTCTTATACACCCAACAATCGGATGTGTTCGCCATCAGCTTGTCCTGGCCAAAACCCGCGTGCACAAAACCGGAAACAAAGCTTGCCGCTAAATTCGCCCTAGCCGAATCGTGCTCCATTTGTCTAAACCCGCTCACCAACCAGCTCTTGTAGATATCCTCCGGGAGCTTTGGCTCGAGTATGTCAAGCTCTCTGGCAAGAATTTGGAAGTGGGTGTTCACGTGGCCATTGCTAAGGATCATCTCGACATCCTTAGCGTCATTCCCATGATATTCTGTCCTCAGAGGTTGATCCTATTTAGAAAACAAGATAATATTTTAGTATAAATTTATTTTGTAAAGTTGCACGAATTTTGTCTAATCAACGAAATTAAAAAGTTGATTTTATAATTATGCGATAATTATTTCTTTTTTTTTATTTTGACTTATAACATTAAATTTTTGCAAAGAGCAATAAAAGATGCAGTCACTGTTGCATTAAGAGGGAAAAATAGAAAGACGTAAAAATGTAAATTATATCATTATCGTCTGCTATTCAATTTGATTGTTATCGTTTGCGGAAGCAATTATGGAAGTTGAATTATTTATTACTGTTTATATTATACATTTACATATCATTCTTAACATTGATCTGTATATACCGATCGATATGTGCTGTTCTATTTTTAGCCTTGTTATGACGTAACCAAATGCTATGCAGATATTATGCAAGGATGAGTTACTTGTAGACGGGCGAGGATAAAGGCTAGTTGATTCCTCGTCAAAGAGTCGGGGCAGGCTGCAAAACACTTGAAAACAAGTTCCGAATTTGCAAGTTGCAGCGCTACCAAAATTGCTCTTGTATACTCATTAAACTTTAGATATTGCTCCGTGGCAAACTCTAATATTTGTCTTCTCTCCGTATCCTCGCTAAAGAATACATGTAGGTAGGAATAATTTAACAAGAAAATCAGCGATGCAAATACAAGTCAGAAAGTGGATTATGCTAGTTATTGAGTAGTATAAAATTCCTTTAATCGTGTTTTATTAAGAAAATTATATTGCAGACATTAAATCACAAAGTTTAAAAAGATTATATTTTGTTTATAAATAGATGTATATTTTAATCTATGCAGGATAATTTATCTTTAAGAATTATTAGATTTGCTATTATATTTAAAAAAGTAAGACAAGTTTGGTTTAATAGTAATATTATCCAACCGCATTACCTATAGACTGCGCAGTTAATTAAATAATGGCACACTCGCGCAGAATTTGTAGGCTCTAGATATTCCGCGAGGAAATTTAGCTCGTCGATCTCCAAACACAGATCGCACGCTTGTATTTCCGCATTATGTCTCATGTCGAACGCGATGATACTCTTGATCAACGGTGTAAGACGCTTTCTAGTACGAGAGATGCGCTGTTATTTTATATTGTTCTCATTATCTTACGATCTCAGTGTAAATATAAGGCTAAGCATTAAGAAATATGTGAAATGTTAATTAAAATGTTATTAAATTCTCATCACAGATTACCACGACATCATAAAACATTTATAGTCGTTAATAATATTTAAAAATAGTTTAAAATATATACTTACCTGACCTCACGCTCCTCCTTGATCGGCGCGTTCGTCCATTCGTCGACGATTTCTGCCTCGAGTTGCCGCACGTATTCATGGCCCCATTCCCCAGGCTTATCCACGGCCCCTTTGATACAGAAATCCAGACAGTCCCTGGATCCTGGGGCAGCTCCAGCGAGAGCGAGTACACTCAGAATTTCCGCAAAGCGTATCTTCGCCTCTTCCCGCTTGAGCCCTCCGTACGCGCTCCTCAAACTCGAATAAAAATTTCTCAAGTATTTGAGAGGCTTCGGAACGGAAGTCATCGAAGTCGTGGACGTACGTATCAGCATTCTCAGGTGATTCAATGACAACAACATAGCTGTCTCATCCTTACCCTGATAATAATATTACAGTACATTTCAGTTTCTTTCTAAGGAAGATAGCAATTTTTTTTAATTATCAAAAATAAAAGTCTAAGATGAATAGACCCATTCTTTAACAATTTGTTTTCTTCTTTGTTTTATAAGTAACATATAAAAATTGTAAATTGTCGAAATATATTTACCTTCAATACATCGACCGCTTGTAGCAATTCCTCCTGCAATCTCCTATCTTCTTCGTTCTGCGTAAGAAATATAATGATATTAATACAAAATATTCAATTTTTAATACAAATTGACATTTAAATCAATTCACAAATAATATTTTCTTGACGTTTTATTATATTTTGCAATTTGTAGCTAATGTTACGCGCTTACCATATCGTTTTCCTTATCTTGATTGCGTTTACTCATTGTTTTTAAAAGTATTCTTGTTACGTTAACTAAATGTTTTATTACGATTCAACAACGCTTAATCGGACGATTGAAAAGAAATAATAAATTAATACGTTGTCAAATAAATTTTTCTACCCGTCATACACAACGCACGACTTTTGTTTCGTTATTTTTCGGAGACTGATATATGTGGTGACGATTATGTCGATTATTTATTAAGGCTTGCATTTATAGCCGCGTTTCTGCTGTATTTTATACATAGATGTACGTTATAAATTATC
Organism: Temnothorax ravouxi; assembly: GCA_030770255.1. Classification (NCBI taxonomy): domain Eukaryota; kingdom Metazoa; phylum Arthropoda; class Insecta; order Hymenoptera; family Formicidae; genus Temnothorax; species Temnothorax ravouxi. The sequence goes on from JASTWP010000156.1 coordinate 143,232, forward strand.
TATAAAAGTCTCATTCATTTATCATCATGTGCAGCCAGCGCTTATTTGTTAGAAGAATCACTCTTTAATAAATTATGATTTCTTATTATAATTTTGTTTGCCACATTAGAATTTGAAAGCAATATCAGAAAAAATAGAAAAAATTATTTCTTATAAAATATTAAAATGTTTTATATAATATATTAAATATTAATATATTGAGACAATATTAAATTAATAAGTTATTATTTAAGTTATTAAAATAAAAAAATGCATCGCTCGCTTAAAAATAGTATTACTTATTAAAATAATATTAAAGATAATATTACAATACTAGCTTTTAAGTCGGCGCTACGCATCATATAATTCGATGCCTACATATCAATCAAATAGAAAATTAACAGCGAATCAACTCCAGTAGTTCGCTGTCAGACAGACAGACAGACATCAGAACTTATATAATAATAAATTAGCCATTTAATTAACTTAGAAACTTTACGTAAATAAACCAATTATAAAACAACTATATATAGTCTCTCATCCGTAAACTACGCTGCAAAATTAATTATTCATGCTTTTTGCTACATCAGCATCAGCATACATAATACTAGAAAAATCCTGATAAAATGTAAATAGAAGAACCATGTTAGAGTTGTATGGAGATTCTTGCCTTTCGCTGCAAGCAACAGCAATACCATAAAAAGAATACTAATGATGCAGAAACTTTCGACTATCCAGAAGATGACGAACTTGCTATTGAACGTCTCTTCAAGATTGACGGAGAATTTGGCGACGGTGAAAGACAAGCACTAGCAGAAGTAAACCATTATATTGGAATCCTTATTGCATCCGATGAAATACTACAGTGTTTACTCGGAAATGCGTTATATTATAGTGTTGTGTGTTTATCTTTATCTGATCTACAGAAAGAATCGTGCGAACTCCGCGAATGGCAATCTCAAATCGCCATTCGATTTTCTATCTCGAGAACAAAATTAGAAGCAGACGTCAGTCCACTCCACTGTAAGCTGTTGCTTGAACATTTTTATATACAACACAGAATTTTTGAGAATTTTTTCAAATTTTTTCGAAGCGATTTTCCATAATAAAAAAATTCACGTCGAAAAAATCTAGTATTACGTCCAGTTGCATTATCTGTAGATAATTAAATAATTTAACGACAGTTTCGTTATCGTTATATTTGCGCTGCGCAACGACAATATGACGATAACGAAACTGTCGTTAAGAGTTACAGAATAGGCCCACTGTCTTTAAATTATATTTTGTTAACACTCTTTATTTAATTAATAAATATTTATAGGCCCGGTTTCACCAACGTGATTTAATCTAATCGGTCGATTAAACTCACTCTTCGTCTCTTTCTAGGGGAACAGTTGGAAAGAGATGAAGAGTGAGTTTAATCGATCGATTAGATTAAATCACGTTGGTGAAACCGGGCCTAATTATGTACAACAAATTATTTTTAAATGTTAGCATGTATGTACGATTGTATATTGATGGATGATATCTCTGATCATTTATTCATTGATTAAAGACATCTCACGTACCGACATCGCGACAATTAAAGCATTTGCAGTGAAATCGACAGGCACTACACTGAGAAAAAAATGTCGTTAATTTGACTAAACTCGTTTAATTGTAGTGATTTGTTTAATGCAAATATTAATATATTTAAATCAAATATACGTGAGCAATATCAAGAAATTCTGAATCTATTTAAATATAATATTTTTTGAATTAACAAATGTTAGCTTGACAGCCCGTGACCGCTGCATTTAGTTGAATCAAATAATATTTCTTTGAATCAACGATTTTTTTTCTCAGTGTAGGTATATTTGTTTCAAAATTAGCATTTCCCCTAATTGAAATGTAAGCCGAATGAAAAACATCACAATTTCCATTGATCTATAAATACTATCAATCCATCCGGCAAATAGTTTATTAACGCTAGATACGACTGAAAGGAACGTTAATTATTCTTTATTGCAGACTCGCAAAAACATGTTTGCTTAAATGTAGTTATTCACGATATACTTCTTCGTAATTACGTTGTTATTGCGATTATTATTTCCGCAATTATACTAATTTATTTCTTGTAAAAAGTAATAATTACGTTACTGTTTACACTACCCTGACGGAAAAAATTTTTATAAATAACTACAAAATTTGACTAAAAATAGAAATTTGTATATTTCTGTTGAAATATTTAATTTTTTGTAGAAATAATTATTTTTTTGTAGAAATATCTACGAAATAGTACCATAAATTACAATGCTCTCAAATCAAGAAATTATTGCAAGTAGTATTTCATGAAAAACTGCAATTTAATAAAAAATAGTACAGAGATCTACAAATTTTTAAAATTTAAGAAAAAACAAAATCTTAAAAAATTAAAATATCTGTTTACTTGTAAAATACTACAATTATTTATAAATGACTACAGAAATCTACCACAATTTACGTATTGTAAAACTTTGCAACTTAGAATTCAATTCAGTTTTTAGTTTCTCATAAAATACTACAATTTTGTACGAATAGTAACAAATACCAATTTGTTTGTACAGCTAAAAAATGTATTACAATTATGGCTAATTAAAATTTGTACTTTTTAGTTAAATGTTACAAGTTTTTACACAAATCTTCCAAAATTTATCTATTATTAATAACTCCTTAATTTGCAAAAGTCAAAATACTTATGTTTTTATTTTCGTATAGTTTGCTGTAAGACCCAATAGAAAAATACACAAATGTACAATTTTTTACCTTATTAAATTTCTGACTCGTGAATGATTGTAATTTCGCATATAATCGGCTGATTTTCGATGGACTACAAGGTCCTATAAAAAACGACAAAATTCTTAGCCTTTTACGAATCGTGAATTTATGAAAAATCTACATGTATTCGCTTTTTTAGATTTTTATAAGATACTACAATTTTCTATGGAAAGGTGGAAAGTTTGGTTGAAGGTCTGTTAATTTCCATGTAAACTTGTAATATCTTATAAACATCTACAAAAAGCAAATTTATGTAGATTTTCATGAATTCACGAGCTGTAAAAGGCTTAAGGATTTTGTCATTTTTTGTAAGATCTTGTAGTATTGTATGCAAAATTACAACCATTCACGAATCAAAAATATATAAAGGTAAAAAATTGTACATTTATGTATTTTTCTATTGGACTTTACAACAGATTACACGAAAATAAAAACATAAGTATTTTGACTTCTGCGAATTAAGAAGTTATTAATATAATAGATGAATTTTGGACGATTTGTGTAAAAACTTGTAACATGTAACTAAAAATTACAAATTTTAATTAGCCATAATTGTAATAATTTTTTTAGCTGTACAAACAAATCGGTATTTGTTACTATTTGTATAAAATTGTAGTATTTTATGAGAAACTAAAAACTGGATTAGATTCTAATTTGCATAGTTTTACGATATGTAAATTGTGGCAAATTTCTATAGTCATTTATAAATAATTGTAGTATTCTACAAGTAAGCAGATATTTTAATTTTTTAAGATTTTATTAATTCTCAAATTTTTAATAGTAGTTAATAGTAGTAGTTTGACGTAGTTTTGTCCCGTAATTTATAGATCAAGTTGTAGCAATATAACTCTAAAAATTTTGTCTAAAATTAAGAGACTATGGCCATTATTCATAGTTGGATGTTATTTCAAGACAGTCTTAAGTTATATCTTAAGACGCTAATACGGCTATGCAATTGGTTCATGACATTTTAAAATTGAACATGGACTATCTGCATACTATATGTTGATAGTCTCTTAATTTTAGACAACATTTTTAGAGTTCTGAACACAAGTAACTTAGAAAGAAGCAACTTGATGCCAAAACAATTTGATTGAAATCGGCTGATTTTCGATGGACGCATGCATTAGTTTATGAAATATGTATTCTCGCTCGAATTTGTACTTGCATATTCACTCATTTGTACATACCCATACAGCGCACACTTGTCCAAAAGCGGGACATAAGACGTTTTTTTAAGGTGGAAGCATAAAATTACAGGAGCCATAAGCAGATGGCAGAAGCCATAGCGCATGCGCTGTGGTATTACTTTATCTGCCTATGGCAGAATGGCAGATATCATAGCGCATGCGCTATGGTTTCTGTATTCTGCCCATGGCTTCTGAATTTCCAATCTATAGTATTAATGTATTATGTTTGCCGTTTGGTACGTTTTTATTGAAACGTTCATGTAAATAAGGTTTTAAGATTTAATATTGATGTATGTATATCAAGTAGAGTTGCCTATCTATGTAGACCATATGGGTTCCCCTCATGGTCCTTCTTTATATGAATAAAAAATAATAATTTCCAATCTACATAAAAATACATAATGCATAGCCACGGGCATAAAGGTCGGTTTTCACACGCAATGATTGGTGGCGCCAGGCCGCGCCAGTCGACTAATGCCAGTAAAAATGCAAGTGTAAACACTTGATGCAAACTGGCGCTAGTAATGTGGCGTTTACTGGCGGTTATTGGCCAAAGCATATAACCTTAAATTTTGAGGTTATATGCTTTGGCCAATAACCCCAAATTTTGAGGTTATATGCTTGCTGTCATTTACTGTGTGTTTAATAAATGTTAAATATTTTCCATATTATACGCCAATCACTGTGTAAACACTTGTGAGTTTGTCAGTTGGTTCTGGCGCCAATGAATGCCAGTCAGTTGGCGCCACTAATCATTGCGTGTGTAAACCGGCCAAGGCACATACGTTCTCATTGTAGCCGGTCCTAAAGAAAAGTAATTAAGAACAAAGAACGGACTCCCTAATAGCACCAATATTCTATATATATCCATATAACGTCCATGGGCGATTCGAACATGAAATGGACATTCATAGGATATTGTGTGCTGTCGTCTGAGGATTTATATTGATTAACACGTAAGTATTCTCAATATTTAATTATCAACGTAATGAAAATACGAACTGACAATGACCGTGTATAATTATATTAGTGTGAATTGTCTCAGTTTCGTAAACATAGTGTTTTGAGATTAATTTGATTTTGTGTGCCGAATATGACAAGGACGATGATGATGATGACGAGGGAGGTAATCTTACTATAGTGGATAGTTCGAAAGACGAAATCGAGCCTATCGAAAAGACGCAAAACCTCGTTATCAAGGAGGAGTCCCAGCCTGCGACATCCGTGTCCAACGTACCCCAGCCGGCCGCTATTGTGGACAAATTAGGTGACCTGAGCAAAATTGATATCAGTGCCGAAGTATGCAAATTGCTTTCTACTCTGAAGGCTCAGAGCTCCGCGTAAACAAATTCTTTTTTCAGTTTTCTATGCCAACGTGTTCAGAATGTTCTAAAACTACCCACACAGCAAAATATATCTGAGATATAGCCAGATATCTTTAAGCCTACAATTTTAAGTCAAATTTGAGATATTTTATTGTCAGATATTTACAGAATATCTACAGGAGGGGGGGTTTTTTCAGTCGCTCTCGGGTGAGGACTAATTACGGTGCTTTAACCAACTGGGGCATTTAGCACAATAGTTCTAGACCAAAATATGTGATTTCCACTAATAATCATTCCACTTTTGCACTTTAATTATCTATTTCTTCCAAATAACCCAGGACTGTGCTCGTCACACGTCAGAGCACAGCCCGCCATCTTTGGCACTCCCATATCTACAGGACATCATTACTCGACATCACATTACATCTTTGAAAAAGATAACTCTGCAACATTTGCATTCGAATAGATATGGCCGAGTAAAATTATATTTTTACAAAATGTCGGCATAAGCAACGGCATAAGCAGGCAATATACGACCATGAAATTCTTGAGTACAACCATCGAATAATACAGCTGAATTCGTCAAGAGAATAAACACAAGTCGTTGCATTGTGTTTTACAATAGTGTTTAGCCTATAACTGTCACTGTTATTTCTTATTTTTCGTTACCGTGATAAATATCTGCATCAATGGTAAATACATGCATAAAAGGTAGGTACTCGCCGATTTTATCGCCACTTAAATATGTTGTAAGAGAGGTCTTTCTGAGTAATTCTACGCAAGAAAAAAGTGGGGGACGACATGATAAAGACCAGCAAGTATTAAAGTTCCTCAAATTTTCTCTCACCTTTACCTTTTTTCCTACAAAAAGTCTATTGAATTCTCGGATCCTCGGATTTCATTTCTCAAATTTCGCAGACTTGTAATATTTATATTAAAAACTCTAAATTATTTTTTACAAATACCTATGTCATTAAGCATTTTTTCTTCAATTCAGCTTTCGGCGAATATAATATATAGCATTTAATTTATACTATTTGAAGAGATTTATAAAAATTCTAAGAACGTGGTTTGTTTATCATATGTACCATTTTGCATACGTAGAGAACTATGCTATAGACAGTATAGACTGCTGCAAAACCATTTTTCATGTTGTTAAATTACATAAATTTTAAAGTATTATTTTCATAAAACATTATTAGGTAAAAAGACATTTTTAGGCAAAAAAAGATTTTTATTAAAATATACAGATATAAAAAGTTGCTGCGGGACAGCAAAATATGTAAGTTTTATAAAAGAAATATTTTAGACAAAAGTTGTAGAGTTTAAAAAGGGTATATTTACTGGTTTTATCAGTTTGTGATGTTACGAGAAGGTCAGATCAAGATAATTTACTTTAATTTTTTAAATAAGATCCCATATTTTTTATCGCATATTCTTGTAACCGTCTATCAGTATTAGTGATGATAAATATAGTTCCCTTGTTTTTGGACAGATATATTTACACACAATGATTGTGTTTATTGCAAACAATATTTTTGCTTCTTGACGCGTTCGGCGTTACAGTGGTCAATATAAGTTTTTCTGTCTATGGGTCATTCCATGCCAAGTAGATCACTTTTTTCGGTAAAGTCGTGGATTTGATGTTGTGTGCAGTAACGGACATTCACGCGTGTAATAAGCTAAAACGATTGTCAAGTTAGAGTGAACTTTTATTAAAGTGATCCAAATAGTGAAACGGTGTTATAATTTCATTCCTGAACCTCCTTTCGCGAATGAAAGAATTTACAGTGCCCGAAGCGGCACAACAGAATGCAAATTGAATATTATGTTGCGTAATTTTACGATGTACGGTAAAATTGAGGTTTATTTATTATTATATTTCTAAATCTAAACGGTCAATAATTTTTTTTTTACTAGTATTCCTGAAGTATATACAAGTATATACAAGTATATACAAGTATATACAAGTATATACAAGTATATACAAGTATTCCTTCTATATATCCGTTTTTCATCATTTTCTTAAGATTCGTTCTAATTATTAAAATTCAGAATATGAGATTTCCGTATGCTTTGTGTATGCGCAATACATGAAAAAAATGCAATTCTTGATAGCGATTATCTCGCGTTCGGGACGCGTTCAACTACTTCTAATTTGTACAGACGTGTAGATACCATATTTATTAACATATACACGGAGAAAAAGTTACGGTTGCTACAACAGAATAATGCTGTTAATTTTCGCCCATCCATACAAAAGGGTTATGGAAACCATAGTACTCTGGAAGTGACCTATGGTTTCCATATAGTTTCCATATGGTTGCCCTAACCTTAGTGAGGGTAGCTACTATATGGATGTTGCAACCATAATGAACAAATATTCACCCGACCAAAAAAATTATTTATTTCGAAATTTTATTACTATTTTTTAACTAAATTTGTTTCTTAAGATGCAGTCTATGATAATACGCCTTGCGTGGTCGACCACTTCTTAATTTAACGTAAGTGTTGTATATAGTCTACATATGTCAACCAGCGCAAATATATAATTTTTCAAAAATCATTTTAAGAAACAAATTTAGTTTAAAAAAATAATAAAATTTTGAATTGGATATATGATATAATATTTCTTATAATGTCGGGTGAATGTCAGAAACCAGTGTCGGCTCATTATACGAAATTTTGTGTTCGTAAATATATTTATGAAAAAAGTATATTTATAAAGGCCTATATCTATAATACATAAGACGCAGAACGCGAGTCGCAAGACACACGCAGCGACTCGCGTTCTGCGTCTTATGTAAATAGGCCTTAAAGTTAAAACATCCTTATCAAATCCACTTTATTCTATGCAGACATTCTTTTGCGCGCGAAATGAACTCTCAATCAGTGAGTGTTGTACCGTGCAGCTATATCTAATGGATCTCTCAACCATAATATTTGTGCTGCAGACCACATAAGAGGGATAGCAATAATCCTTTGATTGAGGCAACCATATACGAGAGTATTATAACCGAAAGTTACGTATCGTAAGAACTACGGTTATGACTGTATAAATGGGCATATCTTAACAGCTACATTTAATGTAATATCAATTTAACTTGAATTTACATACATTTCTCTTTTAATCATAGAGAACATTGTTGTAACAACCGTAACAATTTTCTCCGTGTAGTAAAGTTTTCAAATTTTTCTTATTGTTGAAGAATGCTCGTATTGTAATCGTGGTAATTAGCCTGGACACAGACAACGGAGGGTCGACAGACACACGAACAAGACGTGACCAATCGATATAGTTTTAGAATCTTTATTTCGTATTGACCGAAGACAGAAGTTTACTGAGCGCTCGCTATTGATGTCAGACTGACTAATGTAACGTTACATATATTACATATTACATCCATCGGTATGACCTCACACACATACATCGATTTACCTGTGTTAGTAAGTCACAGACCAAATCTTTAACTTATTTGGGCCTGTTTATGGATTCTATGATGACCTAATGATCTAGGTTCTAACACGCGTGCCACGCGTGTACAAAACGAATGTATATGAGATACCGATTTGCGTAAGTAGATTTTTATCCAAAATGAAAAAAGTACATATATATGTCACTTATTTCCACTATCGTATTATACTCGTGAAGGAGGAAGTGGCAAGTGATACGTGTGGGGATGGGATAATGCCTATATAACCTGATAGTGACACAGATATATAAACTGTAACATTGCGGACGTTTTCTGTTATTTTCACTTCAATTGCGTACGTCGCGTTTCTGACCGTGAATCAGTCGGTTCAACTTTAATTCCGAATCTAATTTAAACTTAAATTTTGTGCACGTCGTTTGCACTAAAAACCACAAAGAGCCAGTAAGTAATTGAGAGCCTCAATCTTCTGCGAAGCCATACGAAGTCCCGGAATCATCTCAGAATCCAGTCAAATTAAACCTTCTACAATGACCCTGGTAGAAATTGCCTTGCCAGCGCCACGACACTTGTCAGCGCCATGCAAGTTTGCCACGCCACAGCCTTATCCTAAAAACTGGAAAGAGCCATATCAGGGCCATGTTCGCGCCTAATATGGCATTTACATAAAATTGAACGGGCGCAGGTCTGGATTTGACTAAGTTTCTAATGCGATCCACACTTGCGCCACATTAGGTGCTGTCGAGATTCGTCTCTTTGGCTTCTAGATCAACTTCTTAATTGTTTTAGAAATTATTAACGCATGTACGTTAAAATTGAGACAGGATTGTTTTATCCTTCACCTGCCGCGGCCGGGGTCCTTCGGCTGGCAGGGCTCTACTAATTTATCTGGCAATAAATGATAATAAATGATAATAAATAATAATAAATAATAATAAATAATAATAAATAATAATAATAAATGATAATAAATAATAATAATAAATAATAATAAATAATAATAAATAAATGGTAAATAAATAATTTGGTTTGGCAATAAATAATAAATAATTAATTAAATTTATATAAATAATTTATAAATAAAATATATAAATAAAAACAATATTAAATAATTATTACTCTTTTTAAACTGAATTTGTTTCTTAAGATGATTTTTGAAAAATTATATATTTGCGCTGATTATGACATATGTAGACTATATATAACACTTACATCAAATTAAGAAGTAGCCGACCACGTAAGGCAGTTGACTCACGATCCAGAGGTCCCGAGTTCGATCCCACCAAGGTAAGTGTTTTTTTCAAATACGAGAAAATATTTATAATCATAGACTGCATCTTAAGAAACAAATTTAGTTATAAAATAGTAATAAAATTTCGAAAAAAAAAAAATTTTTTTTTATGTTAGGTGAATATCATATAATACCGCTGCCATGTTAGCGCCATGCCAGCGCCATACCAGCACCACGTCAGATCTGTGGCGCTAGCGGGCAAAACGTGACGTTTCGCGGATGGCGCTTACCAGCGTGCCATACCAGCTCCTGAAATGGCAGTGTGGCACGCTGATCAGTGCCATGCAAGCGCCCAGTCAAAATTTCTACCAGGGGACCTTAATTCAATAAGTAGTAAGTATATAATAGTAATAAGTCTTCATTATATTTCCTTTTTTTTGTTCTCTTTCTAAAGAAGATCACCGCGGACTCTCGAACCCTCAGACGTTATTTACTACTCATTTTCTTTTTTTATTAATATTATACGATTTACAACTTTTTTGCTTCTCTATCACGGGTTAGTTGATTGACATCAGCGTCCGGAGCGTTTTCGGTTTTGCTATCGCGGATTATCTGACAATGAGTAGATAACATTAGCGACAATATATATATATCCATAACGTTTCCATTTTTGTTCAAACCCTAATCTTGAAGCTTACTCCGTCTACTTTACAGTCTAATAAAATGCAAACAATTTGTTAATTAATTCTAATTAAATAAACTATTTCTATTAACGCCTCATTAAATGTTAATTAAATCGTCGGAATCGACGACGGAACAGGCTGGTTAAGAAATTAGTAAACTCTGAGACACAGTATCTAGAAATTTTCAAAAATTTAAACTCTTTCTTCCAATGACGCTATTCACGTTTACTTCCTGAATATAGTTTCCTACCTGGTATTTGTAACATTATTCTATGCGGGGGTGAAGCACTGGTGGCACTCCGAACGACTGGAACGTTCGACTTGTCTCGTGCGTAGATTCGTCCTCCAACGTTCGTTCGAGACGATCGTGCGCAATTATTTCGGTACATTCGCTATTATTTCGTCGGGCCATCAGATGATTGTAACGGAAGTTCAAGTTATGAGACGAGACTGTCAACCCAGGTAGCAGACAGTCGTCATAATGACGTGATTCTTACGTCATTTTATGACGTATGTTACGTCATTTTTTCCTAAAGTTTAACGTAAAAATGACGTATTTTTCACGGTCCTAAGTCACATCCCAACGACGTCATTTTCTGACGTTTTATTGACGGCAAAAATAGGTCCAATGTACGACATACCGGTTTTTAGAAATGTTTTTTTATGAAATTAAAATTTAAAAATGTCCACTTGATAAACGTTTATAAAAAAACGTTCTTTTTCTATATTTAAGAAAAAAAAGCATTTTAACTGTTTCTTTACATATCGTGTGTGTATATAGCCCGCTGTCTCAAGGCGGTCACCCATCCTAGTACAGTACCGCGCCCGTGTCGCTTGACTTCGATGATCCAGTGGACAGTGACGATCTTCTGACCCTGATGCTTCCTTATTAACTGTACTTGTCTATAACGGTACATCTTTAAAGTGTTCAAAAATCTTGTAATGATATCTTCTTGATAGTTATAACACTGCATGAAATAGTTGTCATAAAACTAATGATTATACACACGCAACTAGATCCACTTATATCATAAATTCACCACTTCAATCATAAAGTTACGAAACACTATAAATGTAGGAATATTCCTGTGAAAAATATTGTGAAAAATACGTCATTTTTACGTTAAACTTTAGGAATAAATGACATAACATGCGTCATAAAATGACGTAAAAATCACGTCATTATGACGACTGTCTGCTACTTGGGTAGTCAATTAAACGTCTATATAATGTCATTTTACAAAGTCTTTTTGACGTATTAAAACATGACGTTAAATATACGTCACTTAATCGACGAATGACGTTACTGACCAATTATGACCAAATATTGACGTCAAAATGACGAGTGCTTGCTACCTGGGAAACATCTCGCTCGATTTTCTTTGCATTTATTATTCAGTTGAAGATCTTGTCTCGATCGTTTAAGGTGGTTCTCGCAGTAATTTGAAGTCACAAAAACACCTATTGTTACTATAGTGACAAATATGAATAATTTTAGTATGTAAAAATTAGCATACATTAAAATTAATTATTCCTTAAGGTTTTTTCTCATTTAATCGTTGCTATAAACTAAAAATATCAGAGCAAAGTCACAAATTTGACTAGATGAGTTGGTGATATAACCATAAATATGATCACGCCGCGCGGTAAAGAATAAAATATACTAAAATATAAAAAATATACGTCACAATTTCGACAATTCCGCGATAGTGAATATATTTATACAACTGCCGAAAAAGATATGTTATCCTTATAACCTCCATTCAACGGTGGGAGAATGGTAGGTCACGTGTCTTATGCGTCAGCTGACGCGTGTGACGTTGCCAAGCAGCCACTCAAGACGGCCGCCATGACTCTCGTATCGTGTCAAAACGTCGAAAGTTTCCGAAAGTTTGTCAAAAGGTTCCGGTTTATTTATATACGGTACGGTCAATCAGTTTGGTGTCGCGTCAGTATCTTTAGAAATGTTTATTGCATCGATTAAACAGTTTTTTATTCGTTCATCTACTCGAGAAGTATGAACGTATTCCATAAATGTGCGATTTGACCCTCCTTTCCCTATTATCACCATGTAAAATTGGCAAAGTTTACGGACATATATCTCCGGAACCAAGCGGTAAAAAAATTTGAAAATTTTCAGACACACTCTAGGAACGTAAACCTTTCATTTAATATCATATTTTCCGGGCTATCTATATTTGACCAAATGCTAGAACCACCTTAACATGAATTATAAGTTTTATATTTGTCTCGAAATCAAGAAAACAAAAAAACAAGCGAGACAAAACGAGAATCTTGAAATCTCGCTTGAAATTATTATGCTTATATATAAGGCTGGGGCTACACTATGCGCGTTTTCGCGAATCGGATTCGCGAATCGTGCATTTGTATATACCATGTGTGTGTGCTTAGCACGAATAGTATACAAATGCACGATTCGCGAATCCGATTCGCGAAACCGCGCATAGTGTAACCCCAGCCTAAGAGACAACGCATATTTAATTAATTAATAACGAATTATTGATTAATTATTAATTAATTTATTATTTTTAATTAATTACTAAAGATTCAACCAATATTTATTAAACAGGACTGTTGCGAACTCCGCGTGAAAAATCAATCGGTCAAATAAATGATCGTAAATTAAATCGATGGCGCCATCCCGTTGCGAAAAAACGAAGAAACATGTTCGGCGGTGATTTCGAACGTATTTATTAAATGTGTTAAAATTTACAGAAAAAGAGTGTTGATTTTATCTTACAATCTTAACTTCAACATAAAAGTTATGTTAATTGTACACATAATTAACTTCAAATTACGATCAGAATTACATTTTTTTTTTAATATTTTAACATAATATTTATAGCACATCCATATTATGTTAAATTAACACACAAATTTGAGTGGACCGTTTGGGACATGCGATTTATGTTATATTTAACACTTTTCCAACAGTGTACATATATGGCACGCCGTTTTAGTTTTTAATGGCATCAATAATATTTTACATAATATAAAAGTTTCAAAAAATAATTGTCTTGAGAAAAATAGCGATTCTTACTAATGATTTTAAATTATGTCGAACATAATAAAAATTGGATAAATTAAAATTATGTCAGTACATAATAAAAATTCGGAATTATATTTTTATGTCCCAACATAATTTTAATTTCACGAATTAAAATTATGTCTAGACATCATAAAAATTAGATGAATTAAAATTATGTCGAGACATCATAAAAATTGTATAAATTAAAATGATGTCGACATCATAAAAATGGAATAAATTGAAATTTATATGTCGATACTTAAAAATAATTCCGAATTTTTATGATGTCTCGACATAATTTTAATTCATTCCATTTTTATGATGTGTCGATATAATTTTAATTCCGGAGCTGGTGAGATTTTCATCTCACAATATTGGCAGTATTGAGTAAGTAGCGCCAACAATTCTTACAGCTTGAATTCAATGTCTACGTATCCCAGGTTGCCGACGACGAGGTCCAGATAGTGCGCTCTGATGTAGTTTTTGGTGTCCAGGTGTATTAATACATTGAATTCGATGTCTATACGTGTCCCAGATTGCCGATGACGACGTTCAAATAATGCGCTTCGTATAGTTTTTGGTGTCCAGGTGTATTAATACTTTAAATTTGATATCTACATGTCTCAGGTTGCCGAAGACGACGTCCAGATAATGCGTTCCGTAGTTTTCAGTGTCTAGGTGTATTAATACCTCGTCGTTGGCAACCTGGGACACGTAGACATTGAATTCAAAGTATTAATACACCTGGACACCGAAAACTACGGAGCGCACTATCTGGACCTCATCGTCGGCAACCTGGGACACGTAGACATCGAATTCAAAGTATTAATACACCTGGACACCGAAAACTACGCAGCGCATTATCTGGACTTCGTCATCGGCGACCTGGAACACGTAGACATCAAATTCAAGCTGGTAAGAACTGTTGGCGCTACTTTAATGCTGCCAATATTGCTCTGGCCGAGTTCAGTATGAAATCACCATCCTCTAAAATCACTTTCTTCGCGCCGGACGTGCTTTCCGCGTGGAAGTTTCATCGCGTGCGTTTCAACCGGCGAGAAAGCTCGTCGTGCGCTTAGAAAGGATTCCGCTTTTTCGGATCCTAGTGACCAAGAATTTTACATCTCGCAAAGAAAACTAGAAAGGGAATCTGAGAGACAAAGATTATCGTGATCACGATGGCGTACAGCTGGGATAATCGTGTTAATTTCATAGTGAAATTTCTGTACGGTTAGTAGATGCAGAGGATATTGCGAGGGTGGTCAGGATAGATTCAGGGGAGGACAACAATTAGATAGACGATGTGATTGTACAGGGAAAAGCGGAACATTTACGCGCTGCGAAATTGCGATATCAAAAATTAAAAATAAATGGTGATTTTTTCTGCAAAAAATAAGTAAAAATTTAAAATAAACAAATTTCTTTCGTATAAAGCTTTGTTTTGTGCGAAAAAATTATAAAATTTCTATATAAGGTATTTATAACAAAGTAAATGTTCCTCTGTTAAATATATGTGTCGTGCAAATGCGTCCTCTTGCCAATGTCTTATCTCGTCATATCTCGTATGTTCTCCCTTTATTCGTTTGTGTAAATCTCGTGAAATGGTAATTGGTGGTAATACAATATGCGTACAAGGGGTGTCTTCCGATAAGTATAAAATATATAAATGTATCTCGATAGAATTGACAGAACAAAGAAAGTGTAAAACATGATTTTTTTTTGTTATTTGTCACATAGACTGTAATGATAGATGATATAATGATTAAGAAGAAAATATCTCTTTTAATTTGTCAACATGCTATTTATTAAAAAGTAAAACGGCGTTCCATATACATACATACATTTAACATTAGTAAATTTTTGATCGCAATTTACTTTAATTATCTCAGTTTTAAAACGATAAATATTTCACGAGACAACTACCTTAATACGAACAATATAAATGATTTAATAAAATAAATACCTTATAAAAAATATACTTTGATATACAATTATAAAATACCTTATTTGATGTTCTTGCATCTGTATCATAAATTTTCCTATACAATTCAGTATATGTTTCCACTTTAAATGTCTTTTCAGTCTGGTCGTATTTCCATTCGTCATTTTTATAATTTTTATGCTTTCAGTGCATAATTTACACGTAGCGAATTTTTTATTATTTTCATCAACATTAATCATAAATGCTTCAGCTCGCAATAAGATTTTTGCTTTATATGTTTTCTCATTTCTTCATCGTTATGCATTCGTTTCATACTTTGACCAGACATTATAAGTTGACCTTATGACTGAACGATCGAGAATCTCGTATATCAAGAAACCAAGGAAACGAGATCGAGACGAGATTTTCGCTCGTCTATCAAATCAAGAACGATAAAAAATCTTGCTATATTTATACTATCAAGCTTCGATATTAGATCAAAATTCAAGCGTATATGAGAAGAGTCTCCGATATCGCCGTTTTCTTGTTTTGTCTCGCTTGCCGAATCATTACGGAACTCGAGTTCAAAACTGACGATTGAAATTAAACGCCTTTTTGACAACTAAATTGAGTAAAATTCGTACGAGTGCCTGTTCCGCCGGACCGTCGAGTCCTTTACGAAAGGCTGCACCAGCCGCCTGCCAACTTCTCCAGCAAACGCAACTCAAGCCAAAACATTTGTAAATATTCACCGATTTTATCGCCACTTAAACATGTTGTAGGGGAGATCTTTCTGAGTAATTCTACGTATAAGAAATAAGGGAGGGGGGACGGCGTTGGTTTAGAATAAATAGCAAATTGAAGTTTCACAATTTTATTACTTCTTTTTAGGTATTATAAAGTAACATTCTAAATTCTAAGAGAAGTAATTTATTGATATGTGTGTATAAACAGTACACGTGTAGGCGGGAGAGGGTGAGAAGTGAACATTGGTTCGTGTGGAAAGTTAAAAACCTATTTTTCTTCTTTCGTCGATTTGTGTGGAAAGTGTAATATATATATATATATATATATATATATATATTACAAATCGGCGAAATTTGAGAAATGAAATCCGAGGATCCGAGAATTCGATAGACTTTTTGTAGGAGAAAAGGTAAAGTTGCGAGAAAATTTGAGGAACTTTAATACTTGCTGGCCTTTATCATGTCGTTTCCCACTTTTTTCTTGCGTATAGAATTACTCAGAAAGACCTCCTCTACAACATATTTAAGTAGCGATAAAATCGGCGAGTATTGCATGTATTTACCATTGATGCAGATATTTATCACGGTAACGAGAAATAAAATAAGAAATAACAGTGACATCAGCTACAGGCTAAACACTATTGTAAAATACAATGCAACGGCTTGTGTTTATTATCTTGACGAATTCAGCTGTATTATTCGGTGGTTGTACTAAAGAATTTCATGGTCGTATATTGCCTGCTTATGCCGTTGCTTCCAAGGCAGATCTTCTCAACTCAACATGCGGAAAGGAGTTGAAAACTTTCCGAGATGCTCTTAGTCAACGAACGCTGTGGAGCTTGAAAGGTACGTAAAATTATAACTGATTCGCTATTAATTCCATTTACTCGAATTTAAAATCTAGAAAGCTGCTAAAAAACAACTATTTATCTTTAGCTTATGTTGCATATTTTAATTGATTAATTATGCAATTTCATTTAAATTAAATATATTAACTAATATTCTTTAATCTTAAATTAATAATAGTATTTATGAAAATATTAGTATAATAAATTAAAAAATCACATTTGTGTTTTAATAAATTAAGAGATCACATTCGACTCTCGGATGACTCGTAAACGCGCGGACGTGTGAGCAATAGACTTTAACAGAGACTTCGGGCAAAGACTTAAATTGTAATAGCGGACTTAATAAATCGGGCTGCAATTAAAACACACTAAATCTTATGGCACTTGAATATCATTTCTATAATAATCCTGCACGCACCATCCTGAACTAATAAAAATATAAATATTTGTTAATAAAAAATATACTTTTGTACTCTACATGTTATATAAATATATCTCAAAATTTCACTTTTGCAATTCAGTTTGTCACAAAAATCTTGAATTGTTCTTATAAGTTAAAGCATATTTAAAGACAAATTCAATTATAAATAACTATTATTTTCTGAAAGCGCATTTTTAAGAAATGAACTATAAAGATCTCTGTATATGTGCATGCATGCCACACGTCCTATAATCATCTTATCCGAGCAATTTATCGTAATAAGGCATATCGTGGCATCTTATATATACCACAAAAATTAGAAGAATGCAAGTAAAACTTAAACAATCGGCCAATTACAATCGAGAGTTTTTACAATTTTTTTTTTACAATTGACAATTCTTGACAATATTATTATCTTATCGCCTGTATCGCCATTTATAGAATTAAAAACATTTTTATGTGTATGTTAATGCAAATCATGGTCTCTCAAACGAGATTTGACAATAAAGAGTTTTAAAATGCTGTTGCTTTATACGTTTTACATTTCAGTATGCGAAACTTTCTGCCGCATTTTGAGTTTGCATAAATTATTCAAAAGAACATAATTAATAACTATATTAATAATTAGATTAATAGAATACTGTAATCTAAAATAATAATTAAAAAATAACAAGAATTTAATTATGCATCAGTGGAGACGTTAGAAGACAATAAAAGTTAATAGAAGAATTACTTAATTCGGATGATAAAGTAGGCGAAACTCAGGTTTTGCACCGCGAAATCTTGGAAATTTACTCCTGATATATCAGGAAAGCATGTTGTGCGAGGAGGTTGTCCGGGTAGTTGCAGTAGGTATTCCGAGCGCGGGTGTTTTGCCACCCCACATTGCCTAATGCCTCGGCCTAATGCCTCCTCGTAATAACGCTGCTATTGGTCAGAGCGCGGGAGTCTACTGTCCCTCTTATGCACAGCCTGTCAGCGCTCTGATTGGCCGTAGGCTGGGCATCCCCTCGTCGCGCGTCCGGCGCGCCGTTTCAATGGCGATGGGTAATAGTGGGGGTAGACGTGCCGCTGCTCGAAGCTGTACTAAAACCTCCTCGCTCAACATGCTTCCCGCGTAACAAGAGCAATTTCTGAAGAATTACAGACGACTCTAAACCAAACTCGAGATTCTCGCTTTCCTCATAACCTAAAATTCTTTTCATAATTTTTATGATCTTTCAAGCGCCAAACGAATGCACGATATATTTCTCGTTATTACTTAACAATAATTTAATATTAATATTTATTGTTTGTTAAATTAATAACGTTTTTATTAATTATTTTTTTATATATACCTATGTACTATATGTATGAATAACTAAAACTATTATTATATTGGGTTCCAACATGGGGGCGGGGCTTATATCATATAATCCAATATGGCCGAATTAACCGCACAATAAATATTTGACGTACCGGTGACAGCGCTAAGTTTTTAATAAATATGTGGCTAACTATGCAACATATTTGTGAGTGGGCCCATACAAGCCCATCTGAGAGGAATTATAGAGAGGGAGAAAGTATTTTAAGCGTAGGACATTTGTTAAAATGTGGAAAACTTTTAAATAGCGAAAACGATCCAAACGTCAAAGTCGTCGCATTTTGCTAGGAATATCTAGAAAAAAACATTAATTTTGAAATAATATTGCACATGATAACATATCTAAAACATTTCATTTATTTCTGGAAAACGTCCCAGGTAGCAGACAGTCGTCATAATGACGTGATTCTTACGTCATTTTATGACGTATGTTACGTCATTTATTCCTAAAGTTTAACGTAAAAATGACGTATTTTTCACGGTCCTAAGTCACATCCCAACGACGTCATTTTCTGACGTTTTATTGACGGCAAAAATAGGTCCAATGTACGACATACCGGTTTTTAGAAATGTTTTTTTATGAAATTAAAATTTAAAAATGTCCACTTGATAAACGTTTATAAAAAAACGTTCTTTTTCTATATTTAAGAAAAAAAAAGCATTTTAACTGTTTCTTTACATATCGTGTGTGTATAGCATAGCCCGCTGTCTCAAGGCGGTCACCCATCCTAGTACAGTACCGCGCCCGTGTCGCTTGACTTCGATGATCCAGTGGCAGTGACGATCTTCTGACCCTGATGCTTCCTTATTAACTGTACTTGTCTATAACGGTACATCTTTAAAGTGTTCAAAAATTTTGTAATGATATCTTCTTGATAGTTATAACACTGCATGAAATAGTTGTCATAAAACTATGATTATACACACGCAACTAGATCCACTTATATCATAAAGTTACGAAACACTATAAATGTAGAAATATTCCTGTGAAAAATACTGTGAAAAATACGTCATTTTTACGTTAAACTTTAGGAATAAATGACATAACATGCGTCATAAAATGACGTAAAAATCACGTCATTATGACGACTGTCTGCTACTTGGGTAGTCAATTAAACGTCTATATAATGTCATTTTACAAAGTCTTTTTGACGTATTAAAACATGACGTTAAATATACGTCACTTAATCGACGAATGACGTTACTGACCAATTATGACCAAATATTGACGTCAAAATGACGAGTGCTTGCTACCTGGGGTGCGTTTTTTTATATCTATAAATATAACCTACCAGGAAATATGTAATCCGTCGTTTTGAAGTGACGCGAACACACTGTCGTGGTCTTATGCACAATTTTAACTTCCCAGGTACGATTTAAGAAGTGGGCCAGTGTCGGGCCAACGTCGGCTGCCAACCTGCGACTGTCGGCCCAGCACTGGCTGTAATGTCGAGCCGACGTCGGCATAATATTCAAATGATCAGTCCGGCCCAATGTTACGTGCCAGTGTCAATCCGACACTGGTCAGCGACATCGGCCCAATGTTACGTGCCAGTGTCGAGCCGACACTGGTTTCCGACATTGACCCGACATTAAAAAAAAATTATATATCCATTTCGAAATTATTTTTTTTTTAAACTACATTTATTTCTTAAAACGCAGCCTATATGATGATTCTATCTGAAAATTAGCATTTTGTAATTAATTAATGTTTTTTTGTATTTTAAAAACACACTTACCTTGGTGGGACTTGAACTCGGGACCTCTGGATCGTGAGTCAACTGCCTTACGTGGTGGACCACTTCTCAATGTAATAAAATTTAATACATATTCTCTACATAAGTAGCACACCGGCTATCACTATCCGATCGCGGCGCGACGTCGGCCCAAGGGAGGTGAGCCGATTCTTGCCAGATGGCGACTCACGGGTTGACGTCGGCGATATCACGGCAAACCGACTATCTACTCGATCGCGGCGCGACGTCGGCCTAAGGAAGGTTAGCCGATTCTTGCCCGATGCCGACTCACGGGTCGACGTCGGCGATATCACGGCAAACAGACTATTTACTCAATCGCGGCGCGACGTCGGCCCAAGGGAGGTTAGCCGATTCTTGCCCGATGCCGACTCACGGGTCGACGTCGGCGATATCACGGCAAACCGACTATTTATTTAGTCGGTTGTCGCGGTATTACCAACGTTGGCCCGTGAGTCGTCATCGGGCAAGAGTTGGCTAACCTTGCTTGGGCCGACGTCGCGCCGCGATCAAGTAAATAGTCTGTTTGCCGTGATATCGCCGACGTCGACCCGTGAGTCGGCATCGGGCAAAAATCGGCTAATTTCCCTTGGGCCGACGTCGCGCCGCGATCGAGTAAATAGTCGGTTTGCCGTGATATCGCCGACGTCGACCCGTGAGTCGGCATCGGGCAAGAATCGGCTAACCTCCCTTGGGCCGACGTCGCGCCGCGATCGAGTAAATAGTCGGTTTGCCGTGATATCGCCGACGTCGACCCGTGAGTCGTCATCGGACAAGAGTTGGCTAACCTTGCTTGGGCCAACGTCGCGCCGCGATCGAGTAAATAGTCTGTTTGCCGTGATATCGCCGACGTTGACCCGTGAGTCGGCATCGGGCAAGAATCGGCTAACCTCCCTTGGGCCGACGTCGCGCCGCGATCGAATAAATAGTCGGTTTGCCGTGATATCGCCGACGTCGACCCGTGAGTCGGCATCGAGCAAGAATCGGCTAACCTCCCTTGGGTTTGGTCACTTTTTTCCACGCTTTCAATTTATCTATTTTTTCCTTTTGACCGAAATAACCCTGGCGAAAATAGGAAGTTCATAAGCGTTGCAATTTCTGCTTTTCAAACGCTTTATTTTCGCCAGGGAATTTGTCAGATAGATATACAACACGGTCGTTTTCCTTTGGAAAGGTGTGAAACGTCAAATTTAAGTTTTTATCCGATCTGCTGCCACAATTTTTTATGGCACAATAAACCTTATACGTTCGGCTCAAATGAGAAGGCAACGTAACATGCTCCATGTTTTGATTAAATAAAATCACAATAAATCAGACATTCAATAAATTTTGCACATCTTGCCACCAGATGTCATAGTGCCTGATGTTGGAATCCAATACGAATTAATGCAGTGCTCGTGCTCGGCCGGCTCGGCGAAAAGCTTGTAGAAGCTCCGAAATGCGCTGAACGACACTGGGTCGATAATCTCGAGAAATATATTTATTTTAACCTTGTTATGTATGCTTTAATGCGAGACTTGCTCTCTCAAATGTAATTAGACGCTAAAGAGTTTCAAAATGTTGCTGCATAATGTTAGACAACAGGAAAAAAGGTAGCCGCGAATGCCGACGGGCGGCGTTGAACGACAAATTCGGAGATCTGAAATACGATACGTGAGACCAACTAAATCTTAAGAAATAAGTTCATTTTAACATTGTTATGTGTCTTTTAATGCGAGGCATGCTCTCTCGAATGTGATCACACGATAAATAATTATAAAATGCTGTTGCATAATGCTAGCCAACGAGAGAGAGATAAATGCGAATTAGAAAACTCCGAAATACAATAAACTCTTTATCGTGTAATTTTATTCAAGAGAGCATAATTGCGTTATAGAACCTTCGTTTATTAAAGCAATAGAGCACGAGCTGGCCAAAAGAATCGTGCGCTTCGCCATTCATTATTTTCATCTCACATTAAGGAGGAAGCTGTGACAGCGTAAACGACGCTGCTTTGGAAGCAGGCCATTTGCTATACTTAAAATAAACCTTTAAAAATCAGCAAAAACATTAAAATATTTACGATAGACGTTGATGCCGTGCACGCCGCGCGCATCGCGCCGCGCGCCGGCATTCCAGGACTCGACGATCTAGGTCAAGGCCAATTCAGTGGATCAATAATGTACAGCTGCTTGTGACGTTATGACAACCGCCCGCCGCTCAAGTATAGGATCAAGGCCATGTGCTGCTGGCTTGGCGCGAGAAGAAAAAGTTCTCCCTATCGTTTATCGCAAATATCTGAGCAACCATCAAAGATATAGCGATAATTTAAAAAAGACTGTTTAATTTATACTCTGCGTTATTGGAATATCTCGATTTTATTACTAACAATTACGTCCTTCCGTTTATTTAACATGATAAAGCGCGCAATTGCCGTAAAGATCGGGCGCCAAATTATTTCTGACTTTCTTAAAACGCTTATGTCTCAGCAACCGTAAATGATAGAAAGATGATTAAAAAAAGACTTTGTACTTCGTACTTTGCCTTATTGGTATTACTCATTTGTATTACTCGCAATTACGTACTTTCGTTTATTAAAGCAATATATATAAAGCGCGAGCTGGCTAAAAGAATCGCGCGCCTCGCCGCATTTGTCATTTTCATTAAACGCTTATTATCTCGGCAACCGCAAACGATAGAAAGAAACGAAGAAAACGATTTAGCAAGCACTCGTTAGTTTGAAATCCTGCTCTATTAGAATTAGTCATGCATTATCAATACTGGCAATTTTACATTTTCGATTACTAAGTCGCGACAGTGTGGCGGAATCTTAACGAAACGTATGCGCGCCGCCGAGCGACTTTTTATTTTCATTAAACACTTATGGTGTATTTTTTGGCAATCATAAATGAAAGAAAAATGATAGAAAAACACTACAAAAGTCACTGATTTCAAAATATGTAACATATAATAATGATAATTACTAATATCCTATGCATTAGTGATTATACCTATATTGTCAGATTTTTGTCAAAATACATTAGAAATATTAATAATACAATGTTCTAATTAAAAGCATGCTTCTTAAAGTTTAAAAATAAAAGTTTTGGAACGATATTGAATAAAGAAAATCGATGAAAAAGATGAATAGGCAAATGTTTCGCGCGTATTTATATTTGCGTATTTATTTTTTTATTTGTATTTTTTAATTTTTTTTTAGCACTGCTCATATTTATGATACGTTCAACAGGCTAGCAAAAGGGAAACAAACGTTTCTATAGACAGAAACAAAGTAAAAACAAAAACCAAACATTTGCCTATTCTCCGTCTCTTTCTACTATACCGGGTGTTTTATTTTAATCGGCCGGTACACCTTTGGTAATGCTAATGCCGGCGGAATTGTAACTTTCAAGCCTTGTAACTCGAAAAGTACTACATGAAAAAATACTTAAATATAGTGTTTTGAAAAGCTCTTTAGGTAAGCTACAAGAATATGTAATGAAAAATAGAGGATTCCATTTAAAAAACAAAGTTGAACTCTATATGACTTCGGCACGTTCACTCAAGGTCAAACCAATGACACCATCTTATGTCCCCCTTCGAACCAAACAACTTTTGTCTGAAACGTTTTTCCGTATCTTTCATATTTTTAGAGATATTTGCCGGGGACGATTAAAATGAAACACCCGGTATAGACCTTGAAAAAAGGTCGTATACATTCTTCTACCATAGTACTTCCTTTACATAGTCTTTCGGTCGTGATTTCTGGACATTATGTTGTATATTAACACGGTTTTTTATGTAAAAAATTTTATAATTAAAATAAACCTGAAAATTTATTAAATAAACAATTAGCGTCAATTTTTAACCCATAAACATTGTAGTGTTTTTAATTACCTACATTTAAAAAAAAAACGTTCAAATCCGAGTAGTTTTAACCGGTTCCGAGATAACGCACTTTTTTGGTCTAATTTGCCTCCACTAATAGCAGCGTGATTACGAGGAGGCAATGTGGGGTGGCAAGACCCGCGCTCGGAATACCTCCGTCAACCTCCTCGCTCAACATGCTTCCCTGATATATCAGGAGTAAATTTCCGAGATTTCGCGCTGCGAAACCTGAGTTTCGCCTACTTTATCATCCGAATTAATTTTTCTATTAACTTTTATTGTCTTCTAATGTTTCTCTATACTGATGCATAATTAATAAATTCTTGCTATTTTTTAATTATTATTTTAGATTACAGTATTCTATTAATCTAATTATTAATATAATTATTAATTATGTTTGTTTGAATAATTTATGCAAATATATAGAACGTATCATTAAAGAAAGGTTGTTTTAAATTTCGCGAAGATTGGTGAAAGGGTTACCGATTTCTGCTTAAAAAATGTGTAAGTTATTTGATGGATTAAGTATCATTATAATGTAATTTTATATATAGTATCATTAAAAAGCAGAAATCGGTAACGCTCTTACCGATCCTCGCAAAATTCAAAACAATCTTCTTTTAATAATACTCTATATAAAATTACATGTACAACATCTTATACACATTTTAAGCAGAAATTGGTAATCCCTTCACCGATCCTCGCCAAATTCACTAACAATCTTTTTTTAATTATCATTAAAGGAAGATTGTTAGTGAATTTCCATAAATCCATAAAAAAAATTAAGCTCGATATCTCAAAATTTGCGGAAATTAGGGCAAACATGTAGATTCTTTTAATAGATAGAAATCGGTATATGACTCTGCCTTCATTATTAGCAATTTTTATTAATTCTATTATATTCTTCAGTTCTATTTACCCCTATTTCATATATAATTCTTTAAGGTTAATCAGTTCTTGAGTTATAGAAATTTTGGTAAGTTTGGCTGTTCTTAAACAGAAATCGGTAACTCCTTTATTATTAGCAATTTTTATTAATTCTATTATATTCTTCAGTTTTTTCTACTTCTATTTCATATATAATTCGTTAAGATTTGGTTGATCAGTTCTGGAGTTATAAAAATTTCTGTAAATTTGATACAGACATACATCCATACATACGCACACATACCGACATTTTTTTTAATGCAATATTTTGACGTTTTAAAACACTCTGAACATATTGACATTAAAAACTTAAAAAACAATCTTTTTTTTGGTTTCTTCTACCCCTATTTTATATGTAATTCTTTTAAATTTGGTTGATTAGAGCCAACTTTATATGCAATCAAAGGTTTATATATACGAATTTACGAAAACAAAGCTTTCTCTATGAGAAAGCAAAACAAGCATCTCTCTTTCTCTCTCTCTCTCTCTCTCTTACACACACACACACACACACACACGCGCGCGCGAACATTTTGTAAAAATATAATTTTACTCGGCCATATATATTCGAATGCAAATGTTGCAGGGTTGTCTTTTTTAAAGATGTAATGTGATATCGAGTAATGATGTCCTGTAGATATTTTGTAAATATCTGACAATAAAATATCTCAAATTTGACTTAAAATTGTAAGCATAAAGATATCTGGCTATATCTCAGATATATTTTGCTGTGTGGGTAGTTTTAGAACATTCTGAACACATTGGCATAGAAAACTGAAAAAAGAATTTGTTTACGAAAACAGCTTTCTGTATGAAGAAGCAAAAATGCGTGATTAATTAATAATAAGTAAAAATTAGTTATTTATTGTTTTTGCATAAATAGTAACATTGTAATTTTTATTTTTAGTATTAGATTCCAGTGGTGACTTTAAATCGGGTTTCCTTTAAGGAAATAATTATTGGCTGGGCAGTCGTAGTCAGTGTCTCGATACGATGAATACGGCTCCTCTACAGATCTCACAGCAGAAAATACTAAATAACACGCATTATCGCGATCCGCGAAAGGAATTTCTACCTTTCCAAATGAATTATTTTGTAGTTCATTTTAAACACAACAGTACTATTCAATATCACATAAATTTATTTGACGAGGAAAGTTTATAAAATCTTTATGTGATGAAGGATATGCGTTCGACATTTAAATATATACAGAAAGTTATATTTTAGAATGTGATTACGCTCGGACTCTGTTTACCAGCATCGTGCACTATAAATAATTTGAGCTTCATTTTGGAAAGAATATTTCGTGACAGAGTTATCTTCGATGATCTCTACTCCGCGGATTTTCAGCTAATCCAGATTAAAGATCTAAATGACGATAATAAAAAACTACCCAGTAGTGCGTTACGTTTCATTTCGTACGTCTCAAGAAATGTACAAATTGTAATTACTTGACAATACAAACACAACAATAATATGTTATAGGTAACAGAAAAGATTAATAATATTATAAGTAATTTTAATCTTAATCCTCCAAAAGAATATGAAGAATTAATCAAGAGAAATATTATATTTGCAGTGTTGGCTTAGGGTTTTCTTTTCACATGACAGCAATCGGAACGATATATGATGTATTTGTGAACCAAAAACATGTAAAGAAAAATGAGACGAACAAAACTGGTAATGGTAAGTGTCATATCTAAAACTTATAGAAATAATTTCTATTACAACAGACTATTTACCGTCTTTATATGCTACAATTTTCTACAAATCAAGTCTTTGTCTTTAGTGTTAAAATTATTAACAATTTGCAATCAGCTATTATACTTTAAGTAATTAATAATTAATTATAAAATATATTTTGTAGCTACATTTTGTATACATATAGCTTATTCGTATAGATTTCCCTTGTTTAATATTAATCTTACTTAATTAAAGCATTTTGATTTTTGTATTACTACTATAAAGACGTCGAATTATGATTTAGATACAGTAAAGGTGCCTGAGGAAGTAAATTTGTCTTCACATCGGAAAAGTAAAATTGGAGAAATATTAATATGTTTCTTCGTTTACACAAATACGGGAAAGATATTTAGCACAAAGTTAGATACCGGCACAATACCCGTTATTCACGGCTTAAAATTTCTAAGCATGTGTTCGATAATTATCTTACATAATATATATTTTACATTTACGAAAAGTCGCACGAAACTTGTGCGAAATATTGGTGGAGAAATATTCTATACATATAGTATATTGTGCACCAAGGGGCGAAAGTAGCGTTTTTCAGACGAGTGTGAAGTTTGCCGTCCGAGCCGAAGGCGAGGGCGGCAAATCACACGAGTCTGAAAAAGCTTTCGCCCCGAGGTGCACACGATATTTTTCACAATATCTTTACGGAAAGTTCGACCTCCATGCCTAGAGAGAGGCGAGAGTGGCCATTTCACGCCAGGACGGCATAGCGGGACGAAAGTAACCACTTTCCTCCCTAGGGCGGAAAGTGATCACTTTCGTCTCGCTAAACAGGGACGAAAGTGGCCACTTTCGTCCCTAGGGCGGAAAGTGACCACTTTCGTCCATGTTTAGCGGGACGAAAGTGATCACTTTCCACCCTAGAGAGGAAAGTGGTTACTTTCGTCCCGCTAATGCCGTCCTAGCGTGAAATTGGTCACTTTCGCCCCTCTCTACAGGCATGGAAAGTCGAACTTTCCGTGGAGGTGTTGTGAAAAATAATTTGTTTGAAGTGGATGCAATGGTATAAACACGTTTGATTAAAATTAATTTAAAATTATACTTGGAGACGCATAAAACTTTTCTAAAATTTTTATTGCATTACAGTGCATGAATTGGAGTTGGTATCTAGCTAGTGATATGCAATTCTATGTAATCGCTACAGCACTGTTAATTTTGTCCACTATGTATGTTAACCAACTGTTATCCTAATGTTTTCTTCGCGTATACTTGAATAAATATATTATGAATTTCAGATACTTTTATGCCGCTGTTACGATATTGAGTGCACTCTTAATAGGCTCAATTATTCTTAACGGTTATATTTCACACGTTTACGAATATGTCGCGACGTAAGTTATTAAAGTAGTTTACTTATTGAGAAATCAACTTAAGAAGATTTCTTATTGTCTCATTTCTTATTGTTACAGATTTGATGAAGAGAAACATTTTGCAAGTATCTTCTATGTCTCACCATGGATGAGAATGAGTCCGTATATATCATTGGGATAATTATGGGTTACATTTTGATAAAATTAAAGAATAATCTTGTCTTTATTCTTTGCAAAGTATTCGTATTATTTTTGTCTTACAATCGACACATATCCGTTCTAGCTACTTCTATTTATGTAGTACTGAACAAAACACTTTGGGCTATATGTATTGGATGTGTTATAATAGCATGTTTCACTAAACACGAAGGTTCGTTTATTGATTAACACGTAACCCACACAGCAAAACTTGTTTTAGAAAGCTTTCCAAAAGATAACTTGAAAATTAATATTGAAATGTAAAATTGAAATCATTCAGACATATTTCTGAAACGTTTTATCAAATTAATATATCATTGAAAACTTTCCAAAAGATAACTTGGAAATTAATATTGAAATGTAACATTAAAATCATTCAGAAGTATTTCTGAAACGTTTCATCGAAATCATTTATGACCCTTTTCACTGAAATATTTCTGAAATATTACGAAACATTTCAGAGAAATATTTTGTACGTAATGTCTAAAATACGTATCATTGAAAGCTTTCCGAAAGATAACTTGGACAATAATATTGAAATGTAACATTGAAATTATTTAGAAGTATTTCTGAAACGTTTCATTGAAATCATTTATAACCCTTTTTACTGAAATATTTCTGAAATATTACGAAACATTTCAGAGAAATATTTTGTACGTAATGTCTAAAATACGTATTATTAAAAACTTTCCGAAAAATAACTTGGAAAATAATATTAAAATGTATCATTGAAATTATTCAGAAGTAAAAACGGAGAAGTAAATACTTGAATCGCCAGTAAATAATTAACAATTAGCAAAAGAATTATGTTCGACACAACTGGCAAATTTTATTGTTCACAAAACGCGCTACGTTTCAACCGCAGATTTCGGTCCTTTTCAAGCGTATAGAAACTCACAAATATTAATTATTAGTCAGACATAATGTCCAAACTACGCCAAATCTAAAAACTAAACATCAAAAATTGTGGCACGCAACAATATAAGTATAAGTCCAAAAATAATTATATAAATCAAAACTTACATATTTGTGCGTTAAATTCACAGAAGTAAAATACAATTTAAACGGCATTTTTGTTATTCATTTATGTCGAAGGGCATGTAAGAGCCGTGCGGTGGTAACATTTTAACTGACGAAAACAGACAAGTAATAAACAAACTAATGACGTCAATATTAAAAGTCAGAGCGTGGAGAGGGAAACAGTGAAGAAGGAGATCTTTTATAATATGTTCGTAAGAGAACGTCAAGATTCTCCGTGTCCTTTTGTAAATTAATATGGTGTCATCAAATTTTTTAATAAAAAACATCTCCGCTAATTCCCTTTTTCTAATCTGTCTCTCCTTATGTATTATTTCTGGCTTCCCCCAATCGAAATCATGCCCATAGGATGTTCGATGCTCGCACTCACTACAGAATGCTTGCTCGCCGGTTTTCTGATATCGTTCTGGTGTTCTTTGAGACGTGTGCACAAATGTCTTTTTGTCTGCCCAATATACGTTTGCAATCTTTACATCTCTACGAACATATCATAATTGGGCATTATGTCTGACTAACAATATTTATGAGTTTTTATACGCTTGAAAAGGACCGAAATCTGCAGTCGAAACGTAGCGTTTTGTGAACAATAAAATTTGCCAGTTGGGCCGAACATAATTCTTTTGCTAATTATTCAGAAGTATTTATGAAACGTTTCATCGAAATCATTTATGACCCTTTTTAATGAAATATTACGAAACATTTCAGAGAAATATGCAACAACACCGCTAGGCGGCGCATAATGGTAAGACTAACTCGCAAGTAAATTTCAGTTGGGATCTAATATAAGCAGGCCTTCGGCGAAGCAAAATCATGACTATGATCAAGAATATATTTTATAAAGGACAGGAAATTGTTCCGGATGACCCTATACAGGGTGATCCGAAACAATTTGATATGAGAAAAAGTATCTGAAATATTTTCCATATATTTTTTAAACATTTCAGAGATATTTTCGAAGCATTTCAGAGATTTCTGAAGCATTTTAGAGATATTTCTGAAGCATTTCAGAGATATTTCTTAGGCATTTTAGAGGTATTTCTTAAGCATTTCAAAGATATTTCTTAAGCATTTCAGAAATATTTCTGAAGAATTTCAGAATTATTTCAGAAATTATTTCTGAAATTTCAGAAACATTTCTGAAATCTCAGCTTGGCGGACATTTTAGCTTTCTGAAACATATCTGAAACATGTTTAAAATGTTTTTTTGAAAGGTTTCATATTTCATTGACAGTTTTTTGAAAGCTTTCTGAAATATTTCGGTGCTGTGTGGGAAATACATCTTATAAAAATCGGCATATTCTTAATATATTAGTGATATATTTGAAATATTGTCGCAGTTTAAAAAGATCATTTTTATTATTGTATATTTTGTTTCTTATAGGCATCGTCAATCAGTTATTCTCTTTCAAAGGCTGGATTCCTCTTAGCAGGCTTACATACTGCACTTACCTTATAAATCCTGTCATCATACAATCGATTCATTTACACAGTGAAACGTCGATTCATTTTGAATTTCTGCCCCGTGTAAGTATACAAATATTTGAAAATACAGCATTAATAGAGAAATACGGGAAAAAATGCATTAACTTTTTTTAACTTTTGGTTCCAGTTTGTTATGGCTGTGGATACGTTATTATCAGTTATTTTTGCTCTTATGCATTGTCTGTGATGATCGAGATGCCCTATATTTTGTTAATGAAAATGTTTATCATTTACCGCAATAAGCCATATAGGAAGGAAATGTAATCTTGCATACAAACATATAAAACCACATACATTTAATGTCATACAATATACATATTATACATACGTGCCAATAGTTCTAGAACGGTTGAATAATATAAACTACAAGATCCGATTATTAAATTGCGGTACATATCGCACTGATATTTATGAAAAGTTATACTTGATTTTGATGAAGCTTTTGAACAAATCAAATACTGTTGCATTGACATAAACTGTGTTAAAGAAACGATGGCACGACGAAGATGAATCAGAGTTTAAAAATGCATAAAAGTTCGGTCGAATTCATCAAATATATGAATAATATAAAAAGGCGCCAAGTACACGCATAGTAGTGTATATATGTTGTTACCTCGAAAAAAGTGAAAGTGGTAGTATTATACCTAAAAAAATATAAGTAACAAGTGGTAGACATAATCTTTATATCTCGAAAAATCTCGAAAAAATAAGCAGTAGTATCTTTATTTCCGAAAAATTATAACCCAAGTGATACACATCACAAAATTATGTTACCTTATCAAAAAGAAGAGTCGCGCTTCAAGTGATCTATTACAATTACAAAAAAGAAATGATATCTCTTTAAATTACAGCGCCAATTACAGAGAGAACATATATATTACCTCAAAAAATAATAGTTGCACTACTTTGAAAAATCTTTACATTGTGTCAATTAAAAAAGAATGTATGATAACAATTTTATAAGATAAAAAAATTTTATTTAAATTTCACAAGGAAATACAAGATATTTAAATACAAAGTTTACATAGTATTTTTTAGTGGTCACAAAGAATTACAGAGGTAACAGTACAAAATAAAAATATTTTATTAAAATACATAAATTTTTCTTGTAAAAATACTTGGCGCTGCTAGACCTCAAAATTTTAAATAAAGAAAAATTTTATTACAGCCGTGTGTAAAAAAGGAAAGTTATTATTTAATTTACATTAAAATCAATATTCAAATTTCTTTGTAACATATTCTTTTATTTTGTTTATTGCTGCAAAAATTTTATTTTGTCGTTTGTATTGTTTTCTGTGTTCTTTACAAACATATATCACCATATAACAAAAACTTACTGTTATGTTTTTTGCTTGGTAGGAATCGAGTAATCACTCCTTTGGTAATTATAAAGTATATTTAATGCTCTCTTTATATACACGTTCCCACGATCTTGTCGTGGCTGGGGAGTTCGCGAGAGGCGCAGCACTCTCTGCGCACCACGTCATCGATTACGTATCTCTCAGGTATCGATGCCCGGTACGTGCTGCTCTCGGCAGCCGAGCGCGTATTCGACATCTCTCTCCTCTTGGTTGATGTCATCGTGCTTCTGCTTCACCCTTCTTGAGATACCTGACTCATCGCTCTCGGCGTCACGTCAGGTATCGGGCTGTGTGTGTCGGTTTTCTTCAGGGTAATCCCTCATGCACGCTCGATTCCAAAAGACTCTGGCGGTATCGATTTTTGCTCTTCTCGACGCATTTTCGTTTTGGTCTCCTTCTGCGTTGATCTTGACCTTGAGCGCCTTGTGCCTCCGGTTGCATCTCTTCTGCTTCCAGGTTCGCCTCATCCCCTCCTCCGAGATCTTCTTCTTCTGTTTCCTCATTGTTCTCCGGGTCGAAGTATGGTATTCTTACGCTCTTTGTTTTTTCCGATGGTTCTGGCTCCTCCCCGGCTGACCTTGGTAGTGCTGCGAGTTGATCGATATCCTTTTTTTGTATGAGACCCGTGCCAGATTCTTTTACGATATAATTTCGATTTCCGAGGCGTTCCGTAACGGTTCCAATGACCCATTTCGGTCCGGCAGCTCGATAGTTTCGAATTCGCACCTTCGTTCCCGGTAAAATACTTCGGATTCCTCCTGTGTATTTTCCTTCATATTTTGTATCTTCAGAATCGTTTTCCGATGGCTTCAGTTTATCCAACGCCGTTCGCAGTTTTCTTCCAAACATCTCCTCTGCTGGGCTTTTTCTAGTTGTTGATGACGGCGTTGTATGTTGTTTGAATAGCAGTCGACACAGCTTCATCTCCCAGTCTCCTTCTGCGAGCTTTTTTAATGACCTCTTTGTTGATTGAACCATCCGTTCAGCTTGGCCGTTGGCTTGCGGGTTGTAGGGAGCTATGTGGAGATATTTGATGCCATTTTTCTCATAGAACTCGATTATTTCCGCTGACGAAAACGCTGTGCCATTATCCGAGACTATTGTGTCCGGCAGTCCGAAGGTAGCAAATATTCTGCGCATTTCCTTGATGACCGCAGTTGAATTCGTCGATGCCATTTTTCTGACTTCTAACCATTTTGTCGTTGCGTCAACTATGATGAGGAAAGTCTGTCCTTCGATTGGTCCTGCATAATCGATATGTATACGACTCCATGGCTTATTTGATGCTTTCCACTGCTCGGTAGGGGTTTTCCTGGGTGCGGATAAAGTTTCCATACACCTCTTACAAGTTTTTACCATTTCCTTTATCTCCGAGTCGATTCGAGGCCACCACGCGTACGATCTTGCCGCTGCTTTGGTGTTACAGATGCCCGTGTGATTTCCATGTAGGTATGTGAGTATCCGGTTGCAATTTCTTCGGGATAACCACTCGGCTTCCTCAAAGAATACAATTCTTGTAGACGGAGAGTTCCTGCCGCTTTGTCCAAAAGACTTTATATTCGTCCTTAACATTCTTCGGCCATCCTTCCCTCAGCCATAGCTTCACCTGTTTTAACGTTTCATCCTCCTCCGTAGCGTAAGCTATGTCCTTAGCGGAAACAGGATTTTCTGATACGTTTTTGATCATAAGTACTTCTCCAAATTCTTCTTCTTCGTCTTCGACCAGATTTTCCAAAGGTAAGCGCGACAAAAAATCGGCATTACCGTGCTGTTTTCCTGGACGGTATTTTAGTTCGTAGTTGTACGCACTCATCGTTCTCGAATAACGACTCAGCTTCGGTGAAATAATTTCCGGTGTCGGTCGGCTAGGATCGAAAATACCTAATAACGGCTTGTGATCCGTCAGCAGGGTGAATTTTCTCGCATCGAGGTACTGATGAAAGTGCTTCACTGCGTCGACCAGCGCCAGTGCTTCTCGATCCAATTGCGAATACCTGCGCTGCGTTTTCGTGAGGGTTTTCGAAGTGAAGGCTACCGGATGTTCCAGCCCATCTTCTCCGACGTTCGACAGAACTGCGCCGATTCCTGTTGGTGATGCATCTGCTGCCACCACTATCGGCTTTCCTCCGTCGAAGTGACACAGGATCGGGGCTGAAATCAGTTTTTGTTTTAATTCTCGAATTGCCTTTTTATGTATCTCCGTCCACTCCCATTCTGCCATGCTGTCCAGTAATCGATGAAGAGGTTCAGCGATTTTCGCTCGGTCCTGTATACACCTCCCGTAGAAGTTTATACCGCCCAAAAATACCTGTAGGTCTCTTACGCATCTCGGTTCCGGCATCTTGGTTATGGCGTCCAGTTTCGCCTTCAATGGCTGGATTCCCTTTTCCGATATTTGATAACCCAGGAACTCCATCGATCGGACTCCGAACGCACATTTCTTCCGGTTGATTCGCAAGTTGGCTTCGCTGAGCCTCTGAAGCACTTTCTTCAGCCTGGTGTCGTGCTCTTCCTTATTTTGTCCTTGGATCTTGATGTTGTCCAGATATACCAAGATTCCTGGGATCCCCTGTAGTCGTGATACCATAAATTTTTGGAAGATGTGAGGCGCAACATTCAGTCCATCTAGAAGCACGTTAACATTGAACAATCCAAGTGGCGTGCTGATCGTGAGAATTTTCGCTGTTTTCTTATCCACCCTAAGCTGCTTGTATGCGTTTTTCAAATCAATTTGTGACAAAATTTTAGCGCCGTTAAGTGACGTCATCGCTTCCTCTACGGTCGGTATTTGGTACTCGGATTCTCGAATGTAAGGGTTTACTGTTACCTTATAATCACCGACCACCCTGATTGTCCCGTTTGTCTTCCTAACAAACAACGCCGGGGTGGCCCAGTCCGATTGATTGACCGGTGTCAGCATTCCCTGATCGACCATCTCCTTCAGCGCTTCATTTACCGGCTCGATAAGCCCGTACGGCACTCTCCTGGCCTTGAAAAACTTTGGTGTGTGCTCCGCTTTCAGCTCGATGTTGATCAGTGTCCCCGCGTGTCCAGAAAGATCCTTTTCTAGTACTTCAGGATATTTTCTCAGGAGTTCCTCGTAGCCTGCTACTTCCTGTTCAACATTTTGTATTCCGGTTACTTTAATGTTAAAAGCGTCGAACCAGTTAGCTCCAAATAAGTTTGGCCCTCGATCCTCTTCAGTGACGATAACCGGAAGTCGTTTTGTAATCCCTTTGTACTTTACATCGACCATAGCGATCCCCAGTGTCTTTATCGGCCGCTTGCCCCACGCTTTTAGATTCGGTACTTTCGGACACCAAACCGGATTTTCGTTTTCCCAGATCCGCTCAAAAGTCGATCGATTTATCAACGATTCGTCGGCACCATTATCTATTTCCATCTCAATTTCGACAGAATTAAGTTTCAGTTTCGTCCTATATTTCGAGCTCGTCGAATGAATCTTTTTTTTCCCGTGAATCGAATAAATTGTTGTTCCGTCGCTCGAATCAGTATCCCAATCTATCTTGTGAGTTGACGCGGACCCCTTTTCTTTAGGTTTTATACCTTTTTTCTTCGTAATATAGGCGTTTTCTACGTGGCCCTCTTTTTTACAATAATGGCACTTGGCATTTTTGAAAAAAACATTTATCCGGTGTATGATTTGACTTCCCGCAACGAAAACATGACTTTTGTTCCTGTTTTGTATTATTATGTTTATTTCCTTGTTTCTTCTTACCTTTTGAATCTACTTTCCTTACAGACAGCGCATCGGATCTTTTTAGCATTTTTTGAAGTAACTCCGGTCCTTCGATACTACTCCCAATTTCGAGAGTTTTGGACAATGTCAGGCCGACCTTATTTTCCTTTGTCAGGGTTTCTTCGTGTCGTCTGCACAGATAACGCTGCAGTTCCTCGTCACGGATCCCCGCGACGAACCGGTCGCGCAGCATCATGTCCAAGGGAAGTTTTTCTTCTGCACCGCCGAATTTGCAATCTTGCGCAAGTTTTCGTAACTCGCGCTCGAACTCCAGCAGATTCTCGCCCTGTTTTTGATCACGTTTTGGAAAACGGACTCGTGCTAGAAGTTCATTAACTGGTTTACAAAAATGGGCTTGGCATTTTTTTTAAATTTGTTCATACGTTACCGAGCTCGGCGTTTCCGGTGCAATGAGATTTTTTATTGTCTCGTAAGTCCTCGCCCCCACCGCCGTAAACAACGTACAACGTTTACCGCTATCTGTTGTTATCTTGTTTGCTTCCGTGAAAAATTCGAACCTCTCAATGTAGCTGCTCTAGATTTCCTTCCCTGCGTCGAACTCGGATAATTTTCCTATCGCCGCCATGACCGCAACGTGTGCCTCGTCGTCCTGGGAATTGTCGCTGTTGCTACCACCCTCCGAATTCTCTGACCCGTAGTCAGTTAGAATTGTGTTTTCGGAGTTTTTATCAAGAGGCGCAGGGTCGCTGATGCCTGACAAGTACGTCGTTGGATTCTGCTCTTGCTTTTTCTCCTTTTTCACAGTATATTTTTCCTTGTCGCCGTCCGACATGCGTGCTCGTTTCGTACGTTTCTTTGAGCCACGTGTTAATCCTCGTCGCCAAACTGTTATGTTTTTCGCTTGGTAGGAATCGAGTAATCACTCCTTTGGTAATTATAAAGTATATTTAATGCTCTCTTTATATACACGTTCCCACGATCTTGTCGTGGCTGGGGAGTTCGCGAGAGGCGCAGCACTCTCCGCGCACCACGTCATCGATTACGTATCTCTCAGGTATCGATGCCCGGTACGTGCTGCCCTCGGCAGTCGAGCGCGTATTCGACACTTACCGAATAGATCTTTTTATTACATGAATAAAGAATTCAATTAATTTTTCGCCGCAATCAATCGGCTTTAATACTTCGTTCGTTTTATCTCTCATTAAATACATATAAGTCACTAAACATCTGCTTGAAACGAAAAAAATATCAACTGCTAGGAATCCAATGTCAATGAAGTATTTATAACTCTCAGTGAATCTGAGCAACCATACTTTATTGTCTGTCAACACAAAGCAATTTTCGTTATGCGTAAAGAGTAAAAAAATAAAAGAGCCAAAAGTATCCATTCCACAGATTTATTATAAATTACTTATCGAGAGAATTCAATGAATAATATATATTATGTAAGATCATTATCGAACACATGCTTAGAAATTTTAAGCCGTGAATAACGGGTATTGTGCCGGTATCTAACTTTGTGCTAAATATCTTTCCCGTATTTGTGTAAACGAAGAAACATATTAATATTTCTCCAATTTTACTTTTCCGATGTGAAGACAAATTTACTTCCTCAGGCACCTTTACCGTATCTAAATCATAATTCGACGTCTTTAGTAGTAATACAAAAATCAAAATGCTTTAATTAAGTAAGATTAATATTAAACAAGGGAAATCTATACGAATAAGCTATATGTATACAAAATGTAGCTACAAAATATATTTTATAATTAATTATTAATTACTTAAAGTATAATAGCTGATTGCAAATTGTTAATAATTTTAACACTAAAGACAAAGACTTGATTTGTAGAAAATTGTAGCATATAAAGACGGTAAATAGTCTGTTGTAATAGAAATTATTTCTATAAGTTTTAGATATGACACTTACCATTACCAGTTTTGTTCGTCTCATTTTTCTTTACATGTTTTTGGTTCACAAATACATCATATATCGTTCCGATTGCTGTCATGAGAAAAGAAAACCCTAAGCCAACACTGCAAATAGAATATTTCTCTTGATTAATTCTTCATATTCTTTCGGAGGATTAAGATTAAAATTACTTATAATATTATTAATCTTTTCTGTTACCTATAACATATTATTGTTGTGTTTGTATTGTCAAGTAATTACAATTTGTACATTTCTTGAGACGTACGAAATGAAACGTAACGCACTACTGGGTAGTTTTTTATTATCGTCATTTAGATCTTTAATCTGGATTAGCTGAAAATCCGCGGAGTAGAGATCATCGAAGATAACTCTGTCACGAAATATTCTTTCCAAAATGAAGCTCAAATTATTTATAGTGCACGATGCTGGTAAACAGAGTCCGAGCGTAATCATATTCTAAAATATAACTTTCTGTATATATTTAAATGTCGAACGCATATCCTTCATCACATAAAGATTTTATAAACTTACCTCGTTAAATAAATTTATGTGATATTGAATAGTACTGTTGTGTTTAAAATGAACTACAAAATAATTCATTTGGAAAGGTGGAAATTCCTTTCGCGGATCGCGATAATGCGTGTTATTTAGTATTTTCTGCGGTGAGATCTGTAGAGGAGCCGTATTCATCGTATCGAGACACTGACTACGACTGCCCAGCCAATAATTATTTCCTTAAAGGAAACCCGATTTAAAGTCACCACTGGAATCTAATACTAAAAATAAAAATTACAATGTTACTATTTATGCAAAAACAATAAATAACTAATTTTTACTTATTATTAATTAATCACGCATTGTTGCTTCTTCATACAGAAAGCTGTTTTCGTAAACAAATTCTTTTTTCAGTTTTCTATGCCAACGTGTTCAGAATGTTCTAAAACTACCCACACAGCAAAATATATCTGAGATATAGCCAGATATCTTTATGCCTACAATTTCAAGTCAAATTTGAGATATTGTATTGTCAGATATTTACAGAATATCTATAGGACATCATTATACTCGATATCACGATTTTTCGAGGTAACAACATAACAGGGTAACAACATAATACATATACACTACTATGCGTGTACTTGGCGCCTTTTTTTACCTTTTTTTTAAAAAGGTATTTTTGTACGGATATCACACCTTTTTGTAGTGTGTTACGCATCTTAATCTTATAAACAATATATCTTATAATCTTATAAACAGTATATACAAGGTATGAAGCTGAAAGTGTTACGGACTATTATTTCTAAAGAAAACAACAATTTAATATTTTGCTTAGTTTTTTAAAAATAATAATCTGTAACCCTTTTAGTTGTACACCTTGTATATATTTTTCAATTTCAACATAAAACATAATCGCAATATAGCATGATTAATGTTAATAAGTTGTTAACTGTAAAATTTTTTATTTATTTTTATTCGCGTGTCTTACTGAATGTTGTTTGCAATTGTATATGTACCGATATCTACAGGTATCGATGTTTTTGATAATTACAGATGGACACCTGTAACACGTGTCTGAAACTTACCTGATTTGTTTTTATTCTTTTATTTCCTTCAACTAATCGCAAATTAATTCTATTTGATAAAAGCAATTCTGTCAAATTTCTTATACATAACGCATCGTTTATAATTTTCTATTAATTATAAATATTACATAGTACGATATATATATTCGTACTCACATCTTGAAAATTATTTCGAGAATTCGAGCGAATGTCACAACTAGATAAAATTATCTTTCATATTTTGACAGTTGAGTAGGAACATATTTGAGTTGGCAAAAAATGATTCTCTGAAACCGCACGTGTGTGTAAATAATTCAGTAGAAAATATATAATCTTCATTTCAAAATACATTTGCACACTACGTACCAAAAATATATAATATGATAACGTTTTTGCTATTCAATTGATTTAATTTTAGACTACGTTTACATGGCACTGTTGATCGGGTTTTATAACATCGATAGTTCTTAGGCCAGTCAATCACAACTATTCCATTCTTCTGAAGAGTGATTACGATTGGTCTTCCTGACAACTACCGATGTTATAAAACCCGATTAACGGTGTCATGTAAACGTAGTGCAAATTGAATCATATATATTTAATTGCCTGCTCATTAAATATAAAGTGCAAACACATAGAAATTGTATATTTTTTCATACTTAAATGCAATAGGAAGAAATAATTAAACAAGTATCCTTGCATAGGAATATTATGCATAATATTTACAAAACATATTTAAGATTCGCGCAATTGAGATATATAATAAAATTAATAACGATTCTATAAATCTTAGGTATATGTTAATAATACGACATGATCTTTTTAATCATGAAACTTACTAACTAACGGAAAAAGATTCGTATCCTAAATGCTAATAATTTTTCTAATGTAACAATAATAATACTGAAAATATATGGATAGAAATATATATAATAAATAATAACATAATTAATGATATACAAGAGCTTTTGTCGCGCATATCGATTTTCAATAATTGATAGATATTGTAACAAATACGTTTTACATTCATTCGAAAACAAATTATGTGTACACATAATAAAAATTGTATGAATTAAAATTATGTGTACACACATAATAAAAATGCGGAATTATTTTTATGTCAGACATAATTTTAATGCATCCAATTTTTATTATGTCAAGACATAATTTTAATTCATCCAATTTTTATTATGTTTAGGCATAATTTTAATTTGTCCAGTTTTTATTATGTCTAGACATAATTTTAATTCAACGAATTTTTATTATGTCATGACATAATTTTAGTTCTGCCGCTAGGGAATTTTTAAGTCGATTCTTATGAATTAAGCTTGAATTTGATGTCTAGATATCCCAGGTTGCCGATAACGGGTTACAAATAGTGCGCTCCATAGTTTTCGGTGTCCAGGTGTAATAATATGTTGAATTCGATGTCTAGGTGTCTCACGTTGCCGATGACGAGATCCACATAATGCGCTCCGTAGTTTTCTGTGTCTACGTGTATTAATACCTCAAATTCAATATCTACGTGTCCTACATTCGGATTTAAAGTTATTAATACACCTAGTCACCAAAAACTACGAAGCGCACTATGTGGACCTCGTCATCGGCAACCTGGAACACGTAGACATCGAATTCGAGGTATTATTACACCTAGACACCAAAAACTACGGAGCGCGTTATCTAAACCTCGTCATCAGCAACCTGGGACACCTAGACATCAATTTCAAGGTATTAATACACGTAGACACCGAAAACTACGGAGCGCACTGTGTGGATTCCGTCATCGGCAACCTGGGACACGTGGACATCGAATTCAAGGTATTAATACACGTAGACACCGAAAACTACGGAGCTCACTATCTAGACATTGTCATCGG
This sequence comes from Temnothorax ravouxi, assembly GCA_030770255.1. Classification (NCBI taxonomy): domain Eukaryota; kingdom Metazoa; phylum Arthropoda; class Insecta; order Hymenoptera; family Formicidae; genus Temnothorax; species Temnothorax ravouxi. The sequence continues at coordinate 184,997 of JASTWP010000156.1, forward strand.
CAACCTGGGACACCTAGATATCGCATTCAACGTATTATTACACCTGGACACCGAAAACTACGGAGCTCACTATCTAGACATCGTCATCGGCAACCTGGGACACCTAGACATCGCATTCAACGTACGATTACACCTGGACACCGAAAACTATGAAGCGCACTATCTGGATCCCGTCATCGGCAACCTGGGACACGTGGACATCAAATTCAAGGTATTAATACACGTAGACACCGAAAACTACGGAGCGCACTATGTGGACCTCGTCATCGGCAACCTGGAACACGTAGACATCGAATTCAACGTATTATTACACCTGCCGAAAACTATGAAGCGCACTATCTGTACTGTATCTCGTCATCGGCAACTTGTGGTACGGACGGTACGGATCATGAAAGGTGCTTTCCAGCAAGGAACACAGGCGACACTGTGTGGCACAGTGTCAGACACAGTGCTTTCCAACAACGACACAGCGAAGCACATCTCGACACAGCATCGGTGTAGAGTTCGAGTGTGTTTTGTAGGCATTGCTGCCAATCTTTAAAAGTGAAAAACTTTTTTTTCGATCATGAATCTTTTTCTCTAGCGTAATTTTTGTGAAAATTACATATATATATCGAGTATACTCGATACATCTAATATAATTTTCACGAATTCACGAGAAGGAAAAAGTATCGTGAGCAACTTCAAATCCTAAATTAATAACTGTATTTTGTGATAATACATTTTAGACATGTTTCAATGTGAGCATTGCTCTGCAGAAGTAACTCTTGACGACGTACCGATTCATCAATGCTTTATTGAAAAAGATGTTTATATGAAAGAAAACAATATTCTCTTTGCAACTACAACAAAACAATGTAAGTATCTGGAAAAACACTTATGTTTTGCAAAAGTTAAGGTGACTTATGGCTCGATATAACTTCCTTTTTTTAGCATCTGATAGCTGTGATATGAATGAAAAGCAATCGGCAGATGAATGTAGTATTCTTCCAGAAATATTTTCAGGATCTTCTGAGCCGGTGAATACAAAACAATATTGTAGGTGTATAGAATCAAACACTCTCTCTCTAATGCACAATGTATATATATTACCAATTAATTCTAATGCAGTGTACCGATTTAGTCGTAAATGTTGTTTAAATTCTTTATTAGTCCAAGAATCAATAATCTGAAGATAATTTTGAATGCTGTGTCTCCTTTGTTCACTTGTCAAGTAAAGCATTAGTGGGAATAACAATAAATCGTCGTCTTCTTCACCTTCACTACTAAATGAACTCGCGCTATCTTCTGTACTGCTTGATTCACTCATAACACTGGCTGTTGAACTGCTACTGCTGCTAAAATATGTTTCAGCAAGTTGACAAATAATTTTATCATCGTTGTCCATCTATAAAACAAGAATATTCTATTATAACCTAGAAAACTGATAAATTATAGAGTATGTTCGGCTGTACCCACTGTACATACCCGTAGGAATGTATCAAACAAATTACCTCGTTTGTAGAAAAATGATCATTAACATTTCATCGTATATTTGAGTAAAACTACTATTTTTTAATACCATCCATGTAAATTGTTATTGTAACATTCACTTTTTATATCAGCATTAGTTTTTTATTTATTTTATTTTTTTAAACATAACCTTTTTACTGCTTTCACATTAAACATATAACCTATTTACTGCTTTAAAATTATTCTGGTAAAAAATCCTTGCGAAAATATAAATGTGTCCGCAATGGACGAGTTTTGCGTTCCAACAAACACTTATGCACAGTGTTCGAGTGTGTCGCACAGTGTCGCACCGTGTCACCTTGCTGGAAAACAGCCGAAAATTATAGACAGTAGACTGCAGGGAGTGGGCGATCTAGTGAAATTCATTAGTCTATGGTCATATTTGTAGTACCGTATCATGCATTTTTTTCCGGGTGCGGCACCCGGCACCAAATGACAGCCATTCACTGCTCAACTTCGGAACTTATAGACAAGGATAGACGTGGTTATAGGATAGGTTATATTTTCTTCGAAGCTCTCCTTCTTATTCCAGGCTTTCAATCTCAATTTCAAAGGTACGTTATTGTTTGTGCACGTCTTCTGAAGAGTGGGAACATTTCATTTCGTACATATTACTTATACAACTGTTTATATTAGAAAATGAGGTGACAGCATTTTTACATTTTTTCAATTATTACTTATTATTTTACATTCCCACTCTTCATTAGTACCTATACTTTACTCCTGTAAAAGAATTTTGCGATCTATAAAGCCGTTTTAAATAACGAGCTCTGTTTTGTCGGTATTTAGGATCTCCTTAAGTGCCAATAAGCGGAAGAAGAAGAAGAAGAAGAAGAAGAAGACAGCTCAACTTAAAGGAAATAACAACCGCTGTGGTAAAGTTATAATTTTATAAACAATTTTACGTTTGTATATTCTGAAAACTTTACAAAATTCACATGGAAATATTATTGTTTATGTGAGATAAATTTTTTATACGATCAATACATCGGTTTCCCAGATAGCAAGCACTCGTCATTTTGACGTCAATATTTGGTCATAATTGGTCAGTAACGTCATTCGTCGATTAAGTGACGTATATTTAACGTCATGTTTTAATACGTCAAAAAGACTTTGTAAAATGACATTATATAGACGTTTAATTGACTACCCAAGTAGCAGACAGTCGTCATAATGACGTGATTTTTACGTCATTTTATGACGCATGTTATGTCATTTATTCCTAAAGTTTAACGTAAAAATGACGTATTTTTCACAATATTTTTCACAGGAATATTCCTACATTTATAGTGTTTCGTAACTTTATGATTGAAGTGGTGAATTTATGATATAAGTGGATCTAGTTGCGTGTGTATAATCATTAGTTTTATGACAACTATTTCATGCAGTGCTATAACTATCAAGAAGATATCATTACAAGATTTTTGAACACTTTAAAGATGTACCGTTATAGACAAGTACAGTTAATAAGGAAGCATCAGGGTCAGAAGATCGTCACTGTCCACTGGATCATCGAAGTCGAGCGACACGGGCGCGGTACTGTACTAGGATGGGTGACCGCCTTGAGACAGCGGGCTATGCTATACACACACGATATGTAAAGAAACAGTTAAAATGCTTTTTTTTTCTTAAATATAGAAAAAGAACGTTTTTTTATAAACGTTTATCAAGTGGACATTTTTAAATTTTAATTTCATAAAAAAACATTTCTAAAAACCGGTATGTCGTACATTGGACCTATTTTTGCCGTCAATAAAACGTCAGAAAATGACGTCGTTGGGATGTGACTTAGGACCGTGAAAAATACGTCATTTTTACGTTAAACTTTAGGAATAAATGACGTAACATACGTCATAAAATGACGTAAGAATCACGTCATTATGACGACTGCTGCTACCTGGGTTCTTTAATAACTTGAAGATTCAATGTTTTCATTAACTTATATTATTAGTGATTGGTGATTTATACATAAATTAAATTTTTCTTTGTTTTTAGATGAGAACCACGGAAGAGCATTTTGGAATAATCCTCGATTATAGCGAGCAACATAGCGAGCTCATAACCAATAAATTTATCGGAGCCAGAGGCAAAGAAAATTTGCACCGACAGTGGCAAGAGTTGGTGGACGTTTTGAATGCCCTGCAGACTGAGACGAGGACAGTAAAACAATGGAAACAGGTGTGTAAACAATTATAATAAATTATAATTATTCATAGATTTTTTAACATTTGAGGCTCAATAATATTCATAATTCTATACAATAATAATATTCAAAGATAATATATGTATGTGTATATATATATATATATATATATAAATGAAGTATACACGATTTTATATAAACAATAGCTTTATTTAGTACATGATCTAAAAAGATATATAAATTGACAATTTTGTTAGCTGCATAGTAACCGCAGCGAGCATTCATTGAATATATGGATTTTACAGGTTGCCGCAGACTGGAAATGCCGGGTAAAGAAGCAGTATGCTGAATTAAAGAAAGACTTCACAGCTACTGGAGGTGGGGCCCCGGTGATGGAAAACCTCACAGATCAGGAGATGCGCCTCCTAAATATAATGGGCATGACTGCAGCAGATGGGGACGAAGGGCTACAGGAATACGGCTTGGAGTTTGAAGTATGTTCGTAAAGAAATACTTATTTTTACTTTTTTACCTACTATAATTTGATAAACATTCACTTTCTTTCTCTGTACGTACGTCTGTCTGTCTGTCTCCCTTTCTCTCCTACTTTTCCTTCTATAATTTCAATACTTATTTATTTTAATTCAAGTAAACAATAGATGTTTTTTAGTAAATTTGTGGTATGTGTTGTCGACATCACAACTTTTATAGTTGAAACCGCTCGACTTCTGAAAAATGGAATTAATGAAAAATGTACGATTACATTGTTCCCTTTTGCAGTATACATTCATTACTGACAAATCTTATCCGTTAAATCTTCAAACAGTAATTGTTCATGTTCTACAAACCTTGATATGTATTGTCGACGTTGCAAATTTTTACTTGATTCGGCACAACCTCGATTAATGATGTATGTGTATTTATAAGTATTATTCATTGTCTGTTAATTACTAAAGATTTCGTAGTGCACCATTTTTCATAAAGTAAAGTATATTGTAAAATTGAACAATGTACTTTTACGTTTCTCACGACTTCAATTTTTCAGAAGTCGAGCGGCCCTAATTAGTAATGTCGACAATACATATCAACGTTTTGAACATGAACAATTATTGTTGAAAGATTTAACAGCCTAGTAATTGCCATGAATGAAGGTATATTGCGAAACTGAATAATGTATTATACATGTTTAATGAATTAAATTTTTCAGAAGTTGGGTGATGTCAATTATAAATGTTGTAATATAAACACCACATACTACAAGTGTACTAAACAACATAAACAATTATTGTTTAAAGATTTAATGCCTGCATTAATTACTCTTTTCATTTGGTTTCAGGAGACTGACGAAGTTATTGAGGTTCTCTCCGCAGAGAATACAGAAAGTCCGGGTACCATCCGAAATAAAAGGCCCCGATCTGCCTCACTGCCGAACCACTCGGAGTCGTCCAGCCAGCGAGCGAGTTTATCTTCCGAGTTAGTGGACAGTATTAGTGAAATGAACAATAAATCTTTGTGTGTCCTGAATGACATTAATGGAAATATAAAGCGAATTGCGGATTGTTTGGAAATTATTGTGAAACACGCGTTTCCGGAATAATAAATGATAAGGAACTACTGAAATAGTAAAACCATTGGAGAAATAAGTATTCAAGCAAAAATATGTATCTACTTTAATTGGCAACGTGGTCCTAACGTGATTTTAATATATTTCTACGTGCTCGTATATTTGCATTTTATAGATCGCCATATTGCAAATGTGTTTTTGTAGAAAGTAACTTATTTATAAAAATTATATAAGTGGATATTAGGTGCAATGTTTGCAGGCAAATAGTACCTTTCGCATTATCTGCTTCTGTGAATTTTTCAGAGCCAGTTTTAGCTAATCTACATTAGAAGAAAATACTTTAAAACAAGCTTATAATTATCAATCAAATTTTTTCGGTAACAAAATATAATACATTTCCTATTTCTTTGCAAAACTTGCGCTTACACAAGATATATATATATATATATATATATATATATATTTTTTTTTATATATTATCAATAAAACGAAAGTATGTAAGGTATCCCTGAAATTCTTAAGTAAATAAAATCCCAAAGTTTTACTTCAGGGAAGCTCTGTATCTTCTTTAATTTATATTTGTGATAAGTTGTAGTAGTTAATATTGCATATTACTTGCCTCCTTATAATCTATGAGAATTTCGGTATTATATGCTCTATTAATAAATTAAGTTTTCTCCTGTAGCTGCATAGCTTGTATGTATGGTTTGAAGATGCGGATTTTTTACGTTTACTTACACGTTTACATTTACACATTTACACATAAATTAGTTAAATCAACCAAAAAAAAACAATTTTAACATCTAAAAATTATATAAAGATTTACTAGAAAAGTGGAGAATGTACATATATGTTGTTAACAATTTGAGTATTATCAACACCGACAATTGTATGCAACATATATATATATATATATATATATATATGTATATATATATCGGGTGTGAGAAAAGTCTGGAAACGGTCAAATATCTCGAAAACAAAACGTTTCTGAGAAAAATGTTTCAGACAAAAATTGTTTGGTTTTGAGGGAGCCATAAGATGGTACCATTGGTCTGATCTTAGATGTTCGTTTAAAGCTGACGTGAACTACAACTTTAATTTTTTAAATAAAAACCCTTATTTTTCAATGCATATTCTTGTAGCTAATCTCGAGAGCTTTTCAAAACACTATAATAAAGTATTTTTTCGTTAAGAACTTTTGAAATTATGAGGCTTAAAAGTTCTAGTATTTTGACATAAAATACAAAATATCTTGTAAAACATTAAGTTTTCGGTAATGTTACCTTAATACTTTTATGCACAGAATAATGAGACGAATGAATTGGTATGAAAAAAAAGACATAGTTGCTTTTAAGAAAAATGCAGATGCGTGTTGCAAATTACATTTTTCTTAAAAAAGCTATGCCTTTTTTTCATGTCAATTCATTCGTCTCATTATTCTGTGCATAAAAGTATTAAGGTAACATTACCGAAAACTTAATGTTTTACAAGATATTTTGTATTTTATGTCAAAATACTAGAACTTTCAAGCCTCATAATTTCAAAAGTCCTTAACGAAAAAATACTTTATTATAGTGTTTTGAAAAGCTCTCGAGATTAGCTACAAGAATATGTATTGAAAAATAGGGGTTTCCATTTAAGAAATTAAAGGTGTCGTTCACGTCAGCTTTAAACGAACATCCAAGATCAGACCAATGGTACCATCTTATGGCTCCCTCGAAACCAAACAATTTTTGTCTGAAACATTTTTCTCAGAAACGTTTCGTTTTCGAGATATTTGACCGTTTCCAGACTTTTCTCACACCCTGTATAATAAAAAGTTAACAACAAAGTAACTCAAACACTATATTAAATTCCTTTATCGAATTAATATGATAGCTGTTTTTAGCTGTTTTTAGCTGTTTCATAGCGGTTCAATAGCTGTTTCATAGCTGTTTTTAGCTGTTTCATAGCGGTTCAATAGCTGTTTGATAGCTGTTTGATAGCTGCTTTATAGCTGTTTTTAGCTGTTTTTAGCTGTTTGATAGCTGTTCAAGAGCTGTTTGATAGCTGTTTTATAGCTGTTTTTAGCTGTTTTTAGCTGTTTGATAGCTGTTCAATAGCTGTTTCATAGCTGTTTTTAGCTGTTTCATAGCGGTTCAATAGCTGTTTGATAGCTGTTTTATAGCTGTTTTTAGCTGTTTTTAGCTGTTTTTAGCTGTTTGATAGCTGTTCAAGAGCTGTTTGATAGCTGTTTTTAGCTGTTTTTAGCTGTTTCATAGCGGTTCAATAGCGGTTCAATAGCTGTTTCATAGCGGTTCAAGAGCTGTTTGATAACTGTTCAATAGCAGTTATGCAGATCAAATCATCGAAAGTCAATGGCGCGATATCGTTTTCAAGAACATACGTGTCTCGCGGTAAATATCGCGAAGATCTAAACGATTAAATATTGTTGGCAAAAAATATATGCGATCGTGCGCAATAACGCGAACGGGGGCCGGGGGCCGGGAGGGACCGCGAGAACAAGAAGACGCGCGCGACCGGGGCGAGGGAGAGATAACGCGAGCGGGAGCGTGTGACGTCACGCGGACCGGCGCGGCCGTTGCACGCGAACTCTGCGGCGCGGCGAAAACGCGGACCCCCTCGCCCCGCGGCGCCGGAAAACGCGGACCCCCTCGCCCCGTGGCGCCGGAAAACGCGGACCCCCTCGCCCCGTGGCGCCGGAAAACGCGGACCCCCTCGCTCCGCGGCGCCGGAAAACGCGGTTCCCCCCTCCCCCTCTCCGCGGTGCTCGAAAAACGCGGTTCCCCCCTCCCCCTACCCGCGGCGCTCGAAAAACGCGGTTCCCCCCTCCCTCACCCCGCGGTGCTCGAAAAACGCGGTTCCCCCCTCCCCCTCCCGCGGTGCTCGAAAAACGCGGTTCCCCCCTCCCCCCGGTCCCCCCCGACCCGCGGCCCCCTCGCCCGCGGCCCCCCCGCCCCTCACTCCCCTGAGATCCCCGGGTTAGAACTCTCTTAGCTTACCTACTGTATTACATATCGTTTCTTATCGTATAATGTTGCGAGGAGCTTGTCCTGCCGCTTACCGGGTGGTTTATCGCGCGTCGGACAGAACGGTAGGTCAGTGTGCGCGTCGTGAAGGTGTTGTGGATACTCCAAGTCGACTTCAAGTATGTAGCCTATCGAGGAATCTAACGCGACATCCATAACATTAAAATCGGTTACGTCGTCGACCCATTTAAAATCTGCATATGGCAATGGTTGACACATTGCCCAGCCGTATAAGTTATTTACATCAAAATACATCAGGTACGACGACGGTTTCGATGGATCGTACGACTGCATGTACTTGTTGTTGGCCAGCGCGTATCTGTTTGAACATTGACTCAAACCGCCGCGTATACCGCGTTCGATAAACATGATCATGTCAATGTCGGTGAGCAATTCGAAATTGATGTGTGTATGCTTTAACATGGCATCCCATGTAAAACCCGGTAGAGTATAATAATACGCGGGATCGAGTCCATAACTCGCGACGCAACTATCGCGAAAATTTTCAAAGATATCGGCCAACAGCAAGACATCAGTTTTGAGATATAAATCGCTGTAATCACCGAGCGTTCGAATGGAGAACCGCTGCCAGACGTTGACGGCGTGCGCGTAATCGCTCTCGGATACGGTGTCACCTGTCAATGAACTGTAAAACGAGTCGCGCGGTGGTAAACACAAATCCTCCAACTTTTCGACGCAGTCAATGTATTCATAGGGAAATACACCTTTTCGTGTCAGCAAATCAAAATTTTCTGCGGATATTTTACAAAATTCGCGTTGCAATATTCGCAGTTTATCCTTGCTGAAATAAGATGCCAATTTGTCGAGACTAGCGGTGAGAAACTTGTATGAATCGATAAATCGCAATTTGACGCACGTTTTCTTATCTTTATCTTCGGTGCTTTGAACATTTTTTGTAAACGAAATATATTTTTCTTTTCTAATTGGGAGTAAGTCTACATGTCCTTCGTACGCTGCTGCTATTTCAGTTATAATAAAATGTGCGTCATAGCCCGATAAATTATGAAAAACTATGGGAATACAATGCGAATCTTTATAATTTAAGTTACAATTAGAATGCGCGGGACCTCTGTATCGGCCGGTCAGGTGACAATGGTCGCGTACTCGCACGTCGTCTGGCTCAAACGGTTTTTCGCACACGTGACAGTGCGTTGCGCTGTTAAATTTTTCCCACTCGTCTCGCGTGAAATCTGCCATGGGTACATTAGTGGACAAGATAGTTTTTACGTCGTGAGCTAAACGTCTTAGCTCCTCGGCGAACCACGCGACGCAATCCTTATCGCGACGAAACCGATACATAGATAACGACTCGTCGTACGAGCAACGCACATAGTACCCTATGCTAAACACGCAATGATGCTGATATGTGTACCTAGATGTTTCCGGATCCGCTTCTATCTTTTCCAGGGTACATTCCAGGTCGGCGTATACGATAAACGGAACTCGTTCCTTCCTGCTATGATTTTTAAAGGCCAGCCACTTGTCGTTATTGCTCGGTAACTTGATCGCGCAGTCATTCATCTCCTGACAGTCGACGGTGTGGACTTCCAATTTCTCGTTGGAGCTGAAGTAGTGCAAGCATCTGCAAAAAATAAACGCAAACATTATAAATTTTTTTATACACAAAATATTATATATTATTAAAAGAACTATAGGTACTTACCGATCGCAAAAGTATTTCCTGTGCTCTTTTTTACTCAATTGCGAGCTCACGAGGCGGGATAGGTTCTTGATCCACGCAAAATGTCCCACGTTGTCGTCATGCATGTACAGCAGATTTACGTGTCTGCCCATCTTACAATCAGTAACCCGTATTGGTAGGATATCAAGTTCCTTGTTTTTTTTTCGATGCTGTAAACGTTGATGGAGATGTCGTTGTAATTTTCAAAATTTTTAATTTGATCCAACGTCATTGGGAACTCAATGTCCGTAAGATTTAGCACCGACGTGTAATGTGGATACGACGATTTCCGTTCTGCATTTCTTTGGGCTGGATGCAGAGCAGCCACCACGGACCATGCAAAACATGCATTGCCCAATGATCGTACGTTTATCACCGCTTTCTTCTTTTTAATTTCTCGCGGTATTTCCACAAAACATCCCGCGTGCAATGGATTATATTTGTTCACATTTACCGTTAAATTGAGTATACGCGACAACGCCCATCCGCTATCACGTTCCTGGAATTCCTCCAGCTTTGCTAAGGTAGGCTCGATGACGTGTCGCTTGTACCACTCACACAGATCGGACTCACGAAAGACTTCATAGTTTCTCGTTCCGATACTTTTATTCGCGCGTTTGTCACCCGCAACAAATTCACCATTAAACACTGTGTTAATTTTTACATTGTCATGTTGTTGCATGACGTTCCGCACACGATCGAGTACAATGTCTCCCGCATTTTTGAGAAATTGATGAGGGTCGATGTGTTTGGAATTTATTACCGCACCGGTCAGTATACGGCTTTCAAAAGCCGTATCTATCTCGCGCCATCTGAGTCCTGTCTCACTCGCACTGTATCCAGCACCCACATGCACGAAACGTTGACGTATACGCGCGATACAAGCGACCAACGACTGTTTGAGACCGATCGATGACTGATCGATCGATAATCGTGGCCGTTTAATTCGGCTTTGTTCTTCCAACGATTCGATAAACTCGTCGCATCGTTGCTCCCACGCGGCAAAGTCTTCTCTCGAATTTAACAGGGTGGATTGTTCCAACAACACTTTCCTGGCGGAAAAAATTTCTATAAATAACTACAAAATTTGACTAAAAATAGAAATTTGTATATTTCTGTTGAAATATTTAATTTTTTGTAGAAATAATTATTTTTTTGTAGAAATATCTACGAAATAATACCATAAATTACAATGCTCTCAAATCAAGAAATTATTGCAAGTAGTATTTCATGAAAAACTGCAATTTAATAAAAAATAGTACAGAGATCTACAAATTTTAAAAATTTAAGAAGAAACAAAATCTTAAAAAATTAAAATATTTGTTTACTTGTAGAATACTACAATTATTTATAAATGACTACAGAAATCTACCACAATTTACGTATTGTAAAACTTTGCAACTTAGAATCCAATTCAGTTTTTAGTTTCTCATAAAATACTACAATTTTGTACGAATAGTAACAAATACCAATTTGTTTGTACAGCTAAAAAATGTATTACAATTATGGCTAATTAAAATTTGTATTTTTTAGTTAAATGTTACAAGTTTTTACACAAATCTTCCAAAATTTATCTATTATTAATAACTCCTTAATTTGCAGAAGTCAAAATACTTATATTTTTATTTTTGTATAGTTTGCTGTAAGACCCAATAGAAAAATACACAAATGTACAATTTTTTACCTTATTAAATTTCTGACTCGTGAATGATTGTAATTTCGCATATAATCGGCTGATTTTCGATGGACTACTTATAAAAATCTAAAAAAGCGAATACATGTAGATTTTTCATGAATTCACGATTCGTAAAAGGCTAAGAATTTTGTCGTTTTTTATAGGACCTCCTAACGAATCGTGAATTTATGAAAAATCTACATGTATTCGCTTTTTTAGATTTTTATAAGATACTACAATTTTCCATGGAAAGTTGGAAAGTTTGGTTGAAGGTCTGTTAATTTCCATGTAAACTTGTAGTATCTTATAAACATCTACAAAAAGCAAATTTATGTACATTTTCATGAATTCACGAGCTGTAAAAGGCTTAAGGATTTTGTCATTTTCTGTAAGATCTTGTAGTATTGTATGCAAAATTACAACCATTCACGAATCAGAAATATATAAAGGTAAAAAATTGTACATTTATGTATTTTTCTATTGGACTTTACAACAGACTACACGAAAATAAAAACATAAGTATTTTAACTTCTGCGAATTAAGAAGTTATTAATATAATAGATGAATTTTGGACGATTTGTGTAAAAACTTGTAACATTTAACTAAAAATTACAAATTTTAATTAATAGCCATAATTGTAATAAATTTTTTAGCTGTACAAACAAATCGGTATTTGCTACTATTTGTATAAAATTGTAGTATTTTATGAGAAACTAAAAACTGGATTAGATTCTAATTTGCATAGTTTTACGATATGTAAATTGTGGCAGATTTCTATAGTCATTTATAAATAATTGTAGTATTTTACAAGTAAGCAGATATTTTAATTTTTTAAGATTTTATTGATTCTCAAATTTTTAATAGTAGTTAATAGTAGTAGTTTGACGTAGTTTTGTCCCGTAATTTATAGATCAAGTTGTAGCAATATATCTCTAAAAATTTTGTCTAAAATTAAGAGACTATGGCCATTATTCATAGTTGGATGTTATTTCAAGACAGTCTTAAGTTATATCTTAAGACGCTAATACGGCTAAGCAATTGGTTCATGACATTTTAAAATTGAACATGACTATCTGCATACTATATGGTGATAGTCTCTTAATTTTAGACAACATTTTTAGAGTTTTGAACACAAGTAACTTAGAAAGAAGCAACTTGATGCCAAAACAATTTGATTGAAATCGGCTGATTTTCGATGGACGCGTCAGCGACCATATGTTCCTTAACAAAAAATGATCTCCTTTGTGTGACCTATCATTCCTCAAAGTTTGTCGGTGAGGTCCTGAGACACCTTGTATAATAAACCGACTTTATTAAGAACTAACACCTTCCGTACGTCTGCTAACAATAAGTGTAACATATATAGACAATAGGAAACGCCTTCATCAATCAATGTTGTAGCACAGTGCGGAAGGTGACTGACTCAAGAGCCAGGGGTTTCAGGTTCAAATCCAGCGGTGGTAAGCAAATTTTCTAAGTACAATATAAATGTATTTAATTAAGTTTGCACGTAATCAAGATTTTCAGCAATAAAATAATGTTCAACGAGAGAAGTAAATTTTATTTTTTATTTTGTTCATAGTATATCCAAAAAATTGTAGTTATTCATAAAAATTTGTAAAATTATTTTCACCAGAGTAGTATTTTTTTGTAGTCTACTGTACTCAAATAGACATAGAAATGTGTAGAATATCAGTATTAGTTGTAGTTTGACGTAGTTTTACCGACTAATTTATAGATCAAGATCCAATAAAAAAATACATAAATTTACAAAAGTGTTCCAATTCTAGCATTTGTATGTAAAATTCTGTAGTACTTCTCAAATTTATGTAGATTTTAATAGATTCTGGCAATTATATTTTATAGTTTTTTGTAGCACATTTTTATTTTTTTTTAAATTTTGTAAAAATATTTCCGCCAGGGTTGCTCCATGTTATTGCACGATCCTCTTGCTAACGCCATTTGTTGCACTCACGACTTCCAGTTCTCGACTATTGAGCGTATCCCCCAGATTCGTCATTTTATATTCTACTAATGATGCATTGTTTGCTTATCATATCAAATTTCATCTCAGCAGCCGTACATCGGCGCTATTTGCAAAATTTGCAGTTTTGCACGTGTTCGATGAAATCGTCGCGAGACATGTCGCGACAAGTTCTTCAAAACAATAACGCTCCATTGACTTATGCAAAATTGCAAAATTTGCAGTTTTGCACGTGTTCGATAAAATCATCGCGAGACATGTCGCGACATGTTCTTCAAAACAATAACTCTCCATTGACTTATGCGAAATTGCAAAATTTGCAGTTTTGCACGTGTTCGATAAATCATCGCGAGACATGTCGCGACATGTTCTTCAAAACAATAACTCTCCATTGACTTATGCGAAATTGCAAAATTTGCAGTTTTGCACGTGTTCGATGAAATCATCGCGAGACACGTATGCTCTTGAAAAGAAATCATATTTGATGCTCGATGAGGTGATCTCATCACAAATGTTCTTGACAAAGACATCACATTTAACGTATATGTGGATTGTGGTGGTGGTCACCATGCAGCAGCCGTACATTGGGGCTATTTTTGCAAGATTTGCAGTTTTGTGTATGTATAAATGGTCTACGAGGATTCTAGAGCGCAGTCGAGAGTTCGATATGGTTCGAGTACGTCGCAAACAGCTAGATACGATGAACACTCACGGTGCGAACTACTACGTTCCGATTCAGGATGGAACGTGCGAGAAACAACACAATGAGTAAATACCGCTAATTTTTGTATATACTTGTGCAAAAAACTTTTATAAACGTAATTGTATTTTTACAGTTTTGATAAACCCCACTACACGCCACGTATTTTGGGAAGGAGATTTGCCTTGACATCGACATCATATAAATTTTTGGATGTTGGAATCAACGCGGGACCTATGTCCTCTGTGGATATACATATTGGTGATAACCGAGGCAATCGGATAATTCTGCCACATGCAACGTGGGTGACATTCATCGAAAAACGTGCAGATATACAGCGACTCGTGCAGTCATCGGCACCATCATCGCTAACGTTTCGAGATCTGGAGCTTGTTAAAATACGTGACGCAGATATTGTAAAATTGACGTCGTGCGGCACCAACTTGTACATGAAACCGTCAACTGTACTCTTCCTGTTCGAACTAGAACATTGCGTCGAGAATGTGTATTTTCAACTATATAAATATGTTCACGACGTAAGTGATAAATTCAAACATTTTGTAACAATTTTACGTCAAAATTGTATCACCGATAAATGTAACGCAGTTACAATCTTGCGTGAATTTTATGATAAAAATTCGATTATTGATTGTGAATTATTAGCATACGCTTTGGATACTATTGTGTATAATGCGCTTCATGATAAATAAATGCATATAATATGGTTAAAAAATTTCCTTTTCATTTACCGTTCCCTGTCGTTAAGCTTCGTTTATCGTTTACTTAAATATAATATTAAAATTAAATATCGCGAAGATCTAAACGATTAAATATTGTTGGCGAAAAAAATATATGCGATCGTGAGCGATAACGCGAACGGGGGGGGCCGGGGGGCCGGGAGGGACCGCGAGAACAAGAAGACGCGCGCGACCGGGGGACGGGGGCGAGGGAGAGATAACGCGAGCGGGAGCGTGTGACGTCACGCGGACCGGTGCGGCCGTTGCACGCGGACCCCTCCCGCGGCGAAAACGTATGGCACGCTGTTTTGCTATTTAATACTATCATAAAAATTCTACCAAATTAAATTGATACTCAAAGAAAAGAAATTATTTTATGTCTAGACATATTTATAATTCATCGAATTATTATTAAGCTATTACATAAATGAAAATGCAGAATTAAAATTATGTCTAGACAAAATATTAACTCTGGAATTATTTTATGTTATAACATAAAATTTTTTCGGAAATTAAAATTATGCACATAATTGTAATTGCCGATTTTGTATTATGTACATAATTTTAATTCTAGAATTTTTATTATGTACATAAATTTAATTTTATAATTTTTATGTACATAATTTTAATTCTTGAATTTCCATTATGTACATAATTTTAATTCTTGAATTTCTATTATGTACATAATTTTAATTCTTGAATTTTTTTATGTACATAAAAATTATAAAATTTTTATGTACATAATTTTAATTCTTGAATTTCCATTATGTACATAATTTTAATTCTTGAATTTCTATTATGTACATAATTTTAATTCTTGAATTTCTCTTATGTACATAATTTTAATTCTTGAATTTCAATTATGTACATAATTTTAATTCTTGAATTTCTATTATGTACATAATTTTAATTCTTGAATTTCTCTTATGTTCATAATTTTAATTCTTGAATTTCCATTATGTACATAATTTTAATTCTTGAATTTCAATTATGTACATAATTTTAATTCTTGAATTTCTATTATGTACATAATTTTAATTCCCGAATTTTTATGCACATAATTTTAATTCTTGAATTTTTATGTACATAATTTTAATTATTGAATTTCTATTATGTACATAATTTTAATTCTTGAATTTTTATTATGTACATAATTTTAATTCTTGAATTTTTATTATGTACATAATTTTAATTATTGAATTTTTATTATGTACATAATAGAAATTCAAGAATTAAAATTATGTACATAATAAAAATTCAGGAATTAAAATTATGTACATAATGGAAATTCAAGAATTAAAATTATGTACATAATAAAAATTTAAGAATTAAAATTATGTACATAATAAAAATTCAAGAATTAAAATTATGTACATAATGGGAATTCTCAATAAATATTGTTTTAACATAATAAAAATTTCTTTCAATTTAAAATTTTATATGAAATCTAGGATTGAAATGATAGTAGCACGTAATTCTAATTTATAATTTTTATTATGTCATAGCATAATTTTTATTCACTGAAATTCTATTAACCATGACATAATTTTAATTCGTGAATTTTTATTATGTTGTAGCATAATTTTAATTTACTGAATTACTATGATAGCTTACATAATTTATATTTCTGCAATTATTATTATGTTACAACATAATAAAAATACATTAATATTATCTCATGACATAATAAAAATGAATTAAAATTATGTCTTGACATAAAAATAATTCGACATATAAACTGTACCTCACTCTATGTATGGCACGCCGTTTTGCTATTTATTCATAAAATTTTTATTTTGAATTAATTTTACGTGAATACATAATTTTAATTCATTTTTATTATGTTATGACATAATAAAAATGGTTCCGAAAAACTATCTACTTCAATTTAAATCAATTACTGAATTTTTATTTTAGATTACAAAATTCTATTAATAAATAGCAAAACGGCGTGCCATAAAAACGCGGTCGCTCCGCGGCGCGGCGAAAACGCGGTCGCCCCGCGGCGCCGGAAAACCCCCTCGTCCCGCGGCGCCGGAAAACGCGGTTCCCCCCTCCCGCGGCGCCAGAAAACGCGGTTCCCCTCTCCCCCTCCCCACGGCGCTCGAAAAACGCGGTTCCCCCTTTCCCCTCCCGCGGCGCTCAAAAACGTGGTTTCCCCACTCCCCGCGGTCCCCCCCGCCCGCGGTTCCCCCCGCGGTTTCCCCCCGCCCCTCACCCCCCCTCAGATCCCGCAGGTTGAGTTAGAACCGGCCTAGCTTACCTACTTTTGCAAAAGCAGCTAAAAAAAATTTTTTTAAACGAACAAAGCTTCCTCTATGAGGAAGCAAAATTTGTTTTTTGATATCAAAAAGTGCTTAGAAAAAAATAATAGATAGTATAATTACATAGAAAAATAAAGTAGGTACAAGTGTTATAATATAAATGTTTTTGTTTTAATTTGTTATAATGACCAACCAATCCTTATTTTTTATTTGCATATTGTATCACATAGAAATATAAATGTAAAAAAGAGATATAATATTATTACCTTCAAATTCATTGGAATCATAATTGCATCTCCGCTTTCGTTTCCGACGTCGAATATTTTGTTGTGCAATATCAATGCGAGTAACTGGTATTAACCAAAACAAATATTTTTAGAATGTAAATAATTATAAAATAATTATAACAAAGTAAATACAAGAAGAAAATTTCTTTTTCAAACAAAAAACATGATTTATCATTAATTACCGCATCAAAAAATAATTATTAAAATTTTACCTTCTATAGCTCCTTCTGTGTGCAAATCCGCATAAAAATTTCATGCTCGTCATTATCATCTAGAAAATTTAATATTTACATAAGAAAATTCTTAACAGAAGAAAACTCTTAAAAAAAATAATAACAACTATAAAATTTCATGAAATTAAGAAATTTGTCCATAATAATTGTAAAAAAAACTGTAAAATATATTGTAAATAAAATATATAAAAATATGCAATTCATAAATACTTGCCTATTGAAAGTAAAATATTGTATTGCTGACGTTCAATATCCTCGTCAAATACCTGTAAAAATTCTTTCAACGAGTAGATACCAGTAGATAAATAATTTTGAACTTCTTGTATTTTTGCATTTCTATCCTTACGGAAAGAAACTACAGCCAGTAAATATTACACTTCTGTAGTTACTACAGGACCTCCTGTAGTTATCACAGAAAGGAACACAATAATCTGTAGTTATTACACGCTGTAATTATTTTAGTGCGTGAAATCCCTGTAATATGGAATACACGTCTAATCATGAAGTGTGAAATCCACTACACGTGTAATCCACTACACGTGTAATCTACTATACGTGTAATCCACTATATGTGTAATATACTACACGTGTAATCCACTATATGTGTAATATATTACACGTATGGTAAGTGACTTGTGTAGTAGACTACACATGTAATCTACAAAATGTGTAATACACTACTACACGCGTGTATTAAACCTAATGCTACCAGTAATCCATGTGAAATAGCGAGTCTTATTATCATATATATAGTATACTTTTACTTCAATGCAGCTGTATATAAATTATTTCTATAAATATTGTTTGAAATTTATTAGATTTAATGTATTACTTTTTAACCACATTTTATTATTTTTTAATTTCATGTTTTATAAGTAAATAAATATAAAAAAATATGAAGTGTCAGTGTGTATACAGGGTATTCGCCATTTTGACATCATAAAACAGTAAAATATTTCTAAAATTAAAAAATATATACAGATATGCATGCATAGTGTAATTATTATTATACATCATTTTTACATAATCAAATAATAATTACAATAATATATATATTGGACAATATAAATACGTAAGAATCTGATATATCTGCTTAATATATATTATTTTATTTATTACAAAATACATTAATTTACATTATAACTATATAGACTGACTTAATATATAATAATATAATATTGTACATACATTCATCCAAAAAGTTTACGCATTGTTCACCCGTATCTCTTGCTCGCTATGTCTCTAGAAATCAATCGGTTTCAATTGTATTAATGACAGGCATGATAAATTGCTTATGCCCATTGGAATATGGTATAACAACGCATTTACTTTTAATCATATCCAATAGGCAACCTCTAATGTTATCAGTTTTTTTTGTAATAAAACTAAAATTCATGGAAGATATCCGATTATTTCTGCATACTTCTTCCGGTAAAATACAATATTCTTTGCATAATAATAAATTAGTTTCAGTTCCACCATTTGCTTTTGTCACAATACATAAATGTAATATATCCAATATCAATCTGTTCTCTGTTAATATTGTACTATTATATCTTTTTAATAATCTAGGATAATTTGAAGTATGGTAAAGAATATTTTTAAAAATAAATCGATCAAAAATGAAAGCCGTGCTTTCGACAGGTTCCCCTATTAATTCTTCTACAACAAGTTTTTGTATGGCAGTTAACAATATTTCTTTTTTTGTTCCAAATGCTTTTAAAGAATTCTCGTATTCTGTGCATCTTTTAATATGACACACTTTCATTAACGAATCAAAAATAGCTTTGCCTTTCGAACTACAATTTTCGCCAGTAAAAGTCGACCTGTTATTGTTAATAAACCTTAATCTAGAATAAACTTTAGATATTTGTTGCGCTATGCATTGTGAACCATTGAATAAAGTTTTTAATGTTCGATTGAAGCCTTCAAAATGAAAAGTTGACCAAGCCCAGAGAGCACCGTAATTTTTCACTGATTCAGGTATGTGCAATAACAAATGAATATTGTAATTCATGAAATCATCTCCATACAATTCTTCTATTTGCAATACAAATGTTCGTAATGCTTGTTCAGCAGCGATAAATTTGTTATCAGAAATGTGTGTTTGTAGAAAAATATTTATACTAAATACAAAAAGTAGCCAATGTTTAATGAATTTCTGTGGCATTATTCCAGTTAAACAAGGCAACGAATAGTAAAGTAAAACATTTTTCCACTCTGATGCCTTAAACAATTTTCTTAGAACTATCGATCGTGGTATTCGTGTTATTTCTGATGGAGGTAGTATACTTGTCAATTTATTATCAAAAACTTGTTGATACTTCCCTAAATACCACTCTTTATCATGATTGCTGGAATCGAACCACGCCATAACAAATTGTTTAATCACGCCTTCCGCAACACTGTGCATATAATCTGGCGGTAAAGACTTAATTATGTCAAAGAGCGGTATAAGTTGTGTTATTGAAGGACCCTTGACTCCTTTTACTGAATGATTTTTTGAGATACTTTTTTTAACATGTTTGTTGTGTTGATGTTTTTGACGCAAAGCATAAAGATCTCCACAATAAACGCGTTTGAAACCCCCGCTTCTTGTCTTAACTACCTTTCCTTTATTATAGCAATACGAACATCCGTATTTACCGTTGAACTGTTTCATGTTTTGTATCATCGACCTTGCTATTGAATCAACAGGAGCTACAAGTGTATGAACCTTAATACATATTACTTCCTTATGCATGAATGTTGTTGTATTAAAACCATTATTATGTAAGTCAATAAGCTCATTAATGAATGGCTGAAGAAAAATATTCATATTTGGTTTCACCAGCGTCAAAACCATATGCCAGCTAAGAGAATGTGTTGCCTTCGCAAACGATAAGGCAATTCATTTATTGTAACTAAAATCGGCCAAATAGATGACATGGAAGACTTAAATAATTGTACCCCATCTGAATTCCACTGGAGGGTAATGTCATTATCTCCAATGATATTTTTACTTCTTAAATTACGGTAAACATTTCCATTAATAATGTCACTTTCCATTTTTTTAGTTTTTCGGAATTGTGCAAAATCTTCGGATTTTACTAATTCTATTAATTGCTCTTTGAGTGGAATATGTATAAAATACTTGTTTCTTTTATCGAGATACTTTTTTTTGTAAATTGTTGTACAGACTTCACATTTCATTCGATTATCGATACATGAATTCAGTATCGTATAACATTCCGGACAGTAATAATATTTACACGCTTTACTTTCTGGTAATGACTTTAATAATAAATATTTGGAGCCATGATGTGTACGAGGAAGATGACAATCAATTACTTGAACAAGAGATTCCAACGCAACATCGGTCAGTTGATGACGAAGAGCCAAACTCACAAGCAGCATTTTGCTTTCTTCTTTTGAAAGATTGCATCCTTCGTACAATATTTGGCGAAACTGTATAACATAAAGAAATTTTACATTACTTACTACAATAACAATGCTAAAATTTATCTTAAAAAACGCTATTTTCTCTTTGAAATAAGTTTTTAAATTTTTTTCCACGAAAATGTTTCACCATAATATAAAACTTTAAACATTTCAATTAGGGGGAGATGGAAACTTTTTAACGGCACTGTACAAAACACAACATATAATCAAGACTTCATTTATACACAGATATCAGTAGATTCCGTAGTAACCATGTCCAATAGAAAACTATTCAAAACGATTCACTAACCACATAGAAAAGAATAGGTTTATATTTTTCTGTATGGTACGTTAATGAATAGTTTTGAGTAGTTTAATTTTCATATTGATTCGATTAGTTATTAGCGATTCCGTAAGGTGATACATGTATATTACCTGCTCCATGTGTGGATCTTGATTATGATCTTCGGCATTATCAATAACATTATTGTCATCTTCATCAACAATAGGGATTTCCTCATATTCGTCCATGTCAGAAGTCAAATCAATTTCATACTCTGATGAGTTATTTGTACATAATAAACTATCATCTCCTTCATGACTTAAGCACAATGAAATGTCATCTATTTCTCCATCGCTGCTTTCGTGGTCCTTGGAACCAGAATCTTTCTCAGATGAAACTATAGGTATAATTGCGACTTCATTTACTATTTCATTGCTACTTCCAGCTACATCTATCTCCTCATCTATTCGGCTCAACTTTGAACATTTTATGTTCTCAACTAAACAACGATTTTCTTGACTCTATGCAAATACAAAAAAAATAAATTAGTTGTAAAAAAAAATACATAAACTCTGGCGGCAATTTTAACTAAAAGTATCCAAAGATTCACAGAAATTTCAGCAACAATTTTCGTTTGTGTACAGGCGTATTTATAAGATATGAGATTTATATATAAGATGTAAGATTTATATATAAGATATATTTATATATAAGATATGTACATTAATTTACTTATAATTAATTAAATTAATTTACGGATATTACTTATACGGTCCTCTTTTATTAACACTCATCGTTAATCAGCACGTTAATCATTACGTTGCAATTTACAGTCAGATCAAATAATGGTAGTTAATTAAGGATTAATCAGTCTTTTTCAATATTATGTGTACGTACTAGACAGTTTATAGAAGTGAGAGCCGCCAAAAAGTCACGTGGAAAACGTTCTCATCTGATTGGCTGGTATCACGTAGCTCACATAAACGAATCTTCTGATTGGCTGACATCAAGGCTAAGTCACGTGACCTGTTGGCGTCTCTCTCTCCTAGAGATTTTCTAGTACGTACATACGCAGTCATATGTATGTAGTACATATTCTCGTTATTTACGGTGTGATCTGCACGTCTGCTGCGGAGCGTGGACTGCGTGGTCAGCAGAGTAGCTGGAATCGTTTTGAGTTTAGAGAAAGGAAACTGCTTCTTATGCGATTTCTTTCTCTCACTCTCTCGCTCTCCTCACCAAACAATTCTCCGGCATTCCAGAGCCAAAAATGGCGGAAATCCCGGCCTGGCACCCCGGCAGTGTGTGGACTGTGTAGCAGTGAGCTGATGTGAGAACAATAATATTCTAGAGAGAATTTGCAAGAATTATAGTAGAAAAAAAGTGAAAAAGTGCTCTATTCTCGAGAGGAATTCGCTGCTGTTTATATTGTCTCTCGAGTGTTATACCTTTCTATTTATTAACAGTATAATACTTTCATCGTAAAAAATGAAAGATAGCGAGTGCGTATTAATAGAATTCATCAACGAGGATTATAAAGTCGCAGTAGGCTACTTGTCGTGGCTTCAAAATGAGACATTACGAAATAAAGAAGCACTACAAAAAATTATTGATGGAAAAGAAGAAGTTGCAATTAATTGGCCCGTAAATTGCGAAATTGCTCCTGCATCGAAGATGCACAAAAAAGTACGAAATTGCTCGTGGAAATCCCACCTTGTACATATTTTGTCATTTGGAGGTAAGTTTTTATATGAACTAATAACATAATTTGTAACCTATACATATAGAGTACACTTTTATATATAGTACCCACATATAGCAACATCTAAGATTGTGGTGTTATGTGCATGGATATGTCGCGTATATTAAATATATTTCTACAATTTTCTTATTATATTTTCTTATTATATTTCTCATTAAAATATAAATATAATATTATCTTTCTTATTATATTTTTTAAATGTAACATTTGCATTGAAAACATTATATTTAGTATTAAAGCGACACATTAGTACCTAATAAACAGATATACGTAACTAGAGTACGGACAAGAGCTTCACAGGCTCTTGCTCGTGTTCTTAGAAACATTTCTTATTTGTACTCTGTATACATCCTGCTGGAAGAAAGAAGTCGCTAAAAAGTTGCTGAAAATTTCTCTAAAAATATATTGCAATTGAAACCCTTTTCAGAGAATTTTTACAAAAATATGTTTCAAAATTTCTGTAAATCTCTACAATCTCTGAAGTTGTTTAAAAAATTATGATTAAAACAAAATTTTAATTTTGTAGAAAAAATTAAGAGATTCTCAGATATAATTTTTTTTTAAATCTCTGAAACGCTTTTAATTTCAAAATATTTCCAAAGTTCAAAAATTTCTTTCCAGCAGGATATCCACAAACACAATATTTTCAATCTAATAATTCCAAATTTTATTTTTAAATCATATCTATTTATAATTTTTAGAATGGACCGAAATGTGTAAGCAGTGTGATAACGTATTAAAATTTGAAATTCCAAACCCATCAAAAAGTGATAGAAAAGTGCTAAAACGAAAAAATTTAGACAACCCGGAAACAATTTCTGCAGATGGAGACTCTATTGAAAATGACTTTAAAAAAAGTCGAACGGTACAACGTAAAAAATGATTTTCTTCAATTTTATTATCTTGTTAAAGTTTTTATAATTTTGTTGAATTTTGCCGTTTTTTTTTGCTATTTTTGCTAAATTAATTTTACTTATTTTCAAGAAATTTACTAAACATTATCAACAATTACATTAATTATATCTATATTTAATTATTACTGTTACGTCCCGCGAACTCCACGATTTCCCTTTTTCGCAAAAATTCCTATGGGTCTAAGATAAGACGTAAGATTATGATAGATAAACAAAGCGCGGACGGTTATCGATCCGAGAGTAAGAGTAGGTAAGGTAAGAGAGTTCTAACTCGGGGATCTGAGGGGGGGTGAGGGGCGGGGGGGAAACCGCGGGCGGAGGGGGGGCGCGGGTCAAGGGGAGACCGCGGGGAGGGGGAAACCGCGGGGAGTGGGAGGGGAGAACCACGTTTGGAGCGCCGCGGGGAGGGGGAGGGGGGAACCGCGTTTTTTGAGCACCGCGGGGAGGGGGAGGGGGGAACCGCGTTTTTCAGCGCCGCGGGGCGAGGGGGTCCGCGTTTTCCGGCGCCGCGGGGCGAGAGGGTCCGCGTTTTCAGGCGCCGCGGGGCGAGCCGCGTTTTCGCCGCGCCGCAAAGTTCGCGTTCGCGTTTTCCGGCGCCGCAGAGCGACCCGCGTTTTCGCCGCGCCGCAGAGTTCGCGTGCAACGGCCGCGCCGGTCCGCGTGGACGTCACACGCTGCGTTATCTCTCTCTCGCCCCGGTCGCGCGCGTCTTCTCGTTCGCGCGCGGTCCCTCCCGGCCCCCGGTCGCCGTTCGCGCGCCCGACTCCCGGCCCCGTTCGCGTTATTTCTCCCGGCCCCCGGCCCCCGTTCACGCTCACAATCGCGTTTAATTTAAATTTATATTATACATAGAAATTCGCTTACCACCGCGGGATTTGAACTAAAAAACCTTTGGCTCTTGAGTCAATCACCTTCAGAATACAG
The DNA here is from genome assembly GCA_030770255.1 of Temnothorax ravouxi. Lineage (NCBI taxonomy): Eukaryota > Metazoa > Arthropoda > Insecta > Hymenoptera > Formicidae > Temnothorax > Temnothorax ravouxi. The sequence continues at coordinate 210,133 of JASTWP010000156.1, forward strand.
GCCAGTCTCTTAATTTACACCGCGGTATTGCACTCACGCGCTAAACTCAATAATAATATCCAGACTCATAATAATATCCAGAGGTCCATAATAGTTGGAAATCGAGAAACTCCCGGTTCGATCGGAGATCGGCGATTCCGAGTTCGCGACGGATCAGATATCGCGGTACGTCGACTCTCCACAAATCCAATCTGCCACAATTCCTCCCGAACGGTTCGCTGATTTTCACGATCTTGAATTTAGAATTAACCACCGGTTTGCACAATTTTATGTACTCGTCGCTCATGTCCACGTTAAAAAAATGTTCAATCATAAAATAATAATGAAAACTGCGGTGTTGCACTAACGCGTCTAAATCAATTAGACGCTGTATTCTCTACCGCTCATGAAAACGACATCTTCTATTCTTTCCCAGTATATTTGGAACTTGAGAAAATTTCGGTTCGATATAAGTCAATGGAGCGACTATTGTTTTGAAGAACAAACGTGTCTCGCGGTGACTTCATTGCACACGTGCAAAACTGCAAATTTTGCAATTTCGCAAAAGTCAATGGAGCGATATTGTTTGAAGAACATGTCGCAACATGTCTCGCGATGATTTTATCGAACACGTGCAAAACTGCAAATTTTGCAATTTTGCATAAGTCAATGGAGCGTTATTGTTTTGAAGAACATGTCGCAACATGTCTCGCGACGATTTTATCGAACACGTGCAAAACTGCAAATTTTGCAAATAGCGCTGATGTACGGCTGCTGAGATGAAATTTGATATGATATGCAAACGATGCATCATTAGTAGAATATAAAATGACGAATCTGGGGGATACGCTTAATAGTCGAGAACTGGAAGTCGTGAGTGCAACACAATGGCGTTAGCAAGAGGATCGCGCAATAACATGGAACAAGAATTTTTGGAGCAATCCACCCTGTTAAATTCGAGAGAAGACTTTGTCGCGTGGGAGCAACGATGCGACGAGTTTATCGAATCGTTGGAAGAACAAAGCCGAATTAAACGGCCACGATTATCGATCGATCAGTCATCGATCGGTCTCAAACAGTCGTTGGTCCGCTTGTATCGCGCGACTCCGAAGGTTTGAAAGGACTCGGTACGTCAACGTTTCGTGCATGGGGGTGCTGGATACAGTGCGAGTGAGACAGGACTCAGATGGCGCGAGATAGATACGGCTTTTGAAAGCCGTATACTGACCGGTGCGGTAATAAATTCCAAACACATCGGACCCTCAACAATTTCTCAAAAATGCGGGAGACATTGTACTCGATCGTGTGGCGGAACGTCATGCAACAACATGACAATGTAAAAATTAACACAGTGTTTAATGGTGAATTTGTTGCGGGTGACAAACGCGCGAATAATAAGTATCGCAACGAGAAACTATGAACTCTTTCGTTGAGTCCGATCTGTGTGAGTGGTACAAGCGACACGTCATCGAGCCTACCTTAGCAAAGTTGGAGGAATTCCAGGAACGTGATAGCGGATGGGCGTTGTCGAGTATACTCAATTTAACGGTAAATGTGAACAAATATAATCCATTGCACGCGGGATGTTTTGTGGAATACCGCGAGAAATAAAAAGAAGAAAAGCGGTGATAAACGTGCAATCAAGAGACAATGCATGTTTCGCATGGTCAGTGGTGGCTGCTCTGCATCCAGCCCAAAGAAATGCAGAACGCGAATCGTCGTATCCACATTACACGTCGGTACTAAATCTTACGGACATTGAGTTCCCAATGACGTTGAATCAAATTAAAAAATTTGAAAATCACAACAACATCTCCATCAACGTCTACAGCATCGAAAAAAACAAGGAACTTGCAATCTTGCCATTACGGGTTACTGATCGTAAGATGGACAGACACGTAAATCTGCTGTACATGCATGACGACAACGTGGGACATTTTGCGTGGATTAAGAACCTATCCCGCCTCGTGAGCTCGCAAATCAACAAGCACAATGGTCAGAAATACATTTGCGATCGGTAAGTACTTGTAGTTCTTTTAATAATATATAATATTTTGTATATAAAAAAATTTATAATATTTGCGTTTATTTTTTTGCAGATGCTTACACTACTTCTACACGAGCGAGAAATTGGAAGCCCACACCGTCGACTGTCGGGAGATGAACGAATGCGCGATCAAGTTACCGAGCGATAACGACAAGTGGCTGGCCTTTAAAAATCACAGCAGGAAGGAACGAGTTCCGTTTGTCGTATACGCCGACCTGGAATGTACCCTGGAGAAGATGGAAGCGGATCCGGAAACGTCTAGGTACACATATCAGCATCATCGCGTGTTTAGCATAGGGTACTACGTGCGTTGCTCGTACGACGAGTCGTTATCTATGTATCGGTTTCGTCGCGATAAGGATTGCGTCGCGTGGTTCGCCGAGGAGCTAAGACGTTTAGCTCACGACGTCAAAACTATCTTGTCCACTAACGTACCATGGCAGATTTCACGCGAGACGAGTGGGAAAGTTTAACAGCGCAACGCACTGTCACGTGTGCGAAAAACCGTTCGAGCCAGACGACGTGCGAGTACGCGACCATTGTCACCTGACCGGCCAATACAGAGGTCCCGCGCATTCTAACTGTAACTTAAATTATAAAGATTCGCATTGCATTCCCATAGTGTTTCATAATTTATCGGGCTATGACGCACATTTTATTATAACTGAAATAGCAACAGCGTACGAGGGACATGTAGATTTACTCCCAATTACAAAAGAAAAATACATTTCGTTTACAAAAAATGTTCAAAGCACCGAAGATAAAGATAAGAAAACTTGCGTCAAATTGCGATTTATCGATTCATACAAGTTTCTCACCGCTAGTCTCGACAAATTGGCATCTTATCTCAGCAAAGATAAACTGCAAATATTGCAACGCGAATTTTGTAAAATATCCGCAGAAAATTTTGATTTGCTGACACGAAAAGGCGTATTTCCCTATGAATACATTGACTGCGTTGAAAAATTGGAGGACTTGTGTTTACCACCGCGCGACTCGTTTTACAGTTCATTGACAGGTGACACCGTATCCGAGAGCGATTACGCGCACGCCGCCAACGTCTGGCAGCGGTTCTCCATTCGAACGCTCGGTGATTACAGCGATTTATATCTCAAAACTGATGTCTTGCTGTTGGCCGATATCTTTGAAAATTTTCGCGATAGCTGCGTCGCGAGTTATGGACTCGATCCCGCGTATTATTATACTCTACCGGGTTTTACGTGGGATGCTATGTTGAAGCATACACACATCAATTTCGAACTGCTTACCGACATTGACATGGTCATGTTTATCGAACGCGGTATACGCGGCGGTTTGAGTCAATGTTCAAACAGATACGCGTTGGCCAACAACAAGTACATGCAGTCGTACGATCCATCGAAACCGTCGTCGTACCTGATGTATTTTGATGTAAATAACTTATACGGCTGGGCAATGTGTCAACCATTGCCATATGCAGATTTTAAATGGGTCGACGACGTAACCAATTTTAATGTTATGGATGTCGCGTTAGATTCCTCGATAGGCTACATACTCGAAGTCGACTTGGAGTATCCACAACATCTTCACGACGCGCACACTGACCTACCGTTTTGTCCGACGCGCGATAAGCCACCCGGTAAGCGGCAGGACAAGCTCCTCGCAACATTATACGATAAGAAACGATATGTAATACATTATCGCAACCTGCAGCAGTGTACTCGTCACGGTCTCCGTATATCAAAGATTCACCGCATACTGAAATTCGCGCAATCTCCATGGCTTCGCGATTATATAGAACTTAATACGAAATTTAGGACATTGCCAAGAATGATTTCGAAAAAAATTATACAAATTGATGAACAATGCCGTGTTTGGTAAAACCATGGAGAATGTGCGCAATCACGTTGACGTGCGACTCGTGACTCATTGGGAGGGTAGATACGGCGCGGAGGCAATGATAGCAAAACCAAATTTTCATAGCCGAAGCGTCTTTTCGGAGAATCTAGTAGCAATAGAAATGCGAAAACTCGAGGTGAAGTTCGACAAACCAATCTACGTGGGTATGTGCATCCTCGATATATCCAAGACATGTTTGTACGAATTTCATCACGAGTACATGTTACCGTTGTATCGCGATAAGTGTAAAGTCACGTACACCGATACGGACAGTCTCATTTACCACATCGAGTGCGACGATGTATACGATACCATGAAGCGCCATATTCATAGATTTGACACTAGCGATTATGCAATCGATAATGCGTACGGTATCCCACTCGCCAATAAAAAAGTACCGGGCTTAATGAAAGACGAAAACAGCGGTGCGATAATGATCGAATTCGTCGGGCTTAGAGCAAAGATGTATGCCTTGCGAGTAGATGGTAAAAAAGATACGAAAAAGGCTAAAGGTGTTAAGAATAACGTCGTAGCTAGGTCGATAACGTTCGACGACTACACGCGGTGTCTGCGCGACGAAATTGAAATGTCGCGACAACAGGCTTGCCATAAGATCCAAACTAAACGAGGTATACACCATATCCGAAAACGAAAAATAG